>SNQJ01S0039783.1:24501-38360 GCA_010110895.2 Picea sitchensis
TTGAGAAACTGTGACTCAGGGGCATCTAAGCCATCAAAATCACTTGGGGATCGCACTTGACCTGAGCCACACCAACTCTTAACAAGGTTGGATTTTTTGTCCCCACAGGTTTTGAACCATTGAATTTAACATCATGGAGTGCCTTAATAGCACACTCTGTCACCGACTGTCCTACACCTCGTGGACGATATAAAATACTTGTTTTTTTCTTGTAAGTTAGATTTGTATAAAAAGCCTTCAAAAAGAAGAAGTTACAGTATCACCATTTGTTTCTGACTGTAAACACTGAACTACCCCGGAGGGAAACTAGTTCAGCCAACCAGTCAAAATAAAGCCCTTTGTCTTAAGGTATCATTCATAGAGATTACAAAGACTAAACATAAAAATTCCAGTCCCCTGTGGGAGACCGAATTGACCTGTCAACTAACCCTGACATAAAAACAACATACAAAATATGACCATAGACCCTATGAGGGAAAATAAAATTCAAACACCCTGCTAATCATGCATGAAGACACCTGTTTAAGTCATGTGGTGGGCTTGTAGCGTGTCTACGCGTTCATGGAGGTGGAGTTGGTCGTTGGGTCCACGACTGGTGCAGCTTCCTCCTCGACTAGTGTCCCTTCCCCCTCCATAGTCTCGTACATGGTTGCCCCTGTCGCGTCTCTGTTTCCAACCCCTATAGCGTCGTCGTCTCCATCTGTTGAGTGGCATGCCCCATGCAGTGCTAAGAGCATTTGCAGGAGCATTGTTGCCTTCCCATCCAGGATCTCCATCCAGAATTGCAGGTCGTCTAGGTCTTGTTGTAATTCAAATACCAGGCCTTGCAGAATTGCAAGGTTGTCTTGCAGTTGTGAGCCTGGTACTGAGTCTGCGAAGGAGTGAGGCTTTGGTTGTGGTCCAAGGTGTGGCTGGCTAGTTGTGGTCCATGGTTGGACTGGTGTGTTCGCCAACGAGTTGGGTGGAACAACAGGAAGTGGCTACAAGGTGGATGCCAAATCAGATAAGGGCCCTAGGTTGAAACCTAGAGAATTGCCTAAGAGATTGAACCACACAAGCTGGCTTGCAAAGGGCAAGGAGAGGGGTGGGAGACAACTAAGGCTTTGACCAAACTACGACGAAGATGAGGGCGAGGAAGGTGATGAAGGTGAGGAATTGGGAGATGGTGTTGGCGAGGGTTGGAGAGCCAAGAGCAGTCGGCTGAGATGTCAGGTCGAGACGAGCTTGGATTTCCCCCTTTGTCTCGGCATGTCTGAAACACTACGGGGACTTGCAAGTGCCGAGAGGAAGCAAAGGTAGAGTAGGACCAGCTGGGAGGAGATTAATTCGCAGGAGGCCTCGGCCAAGGATGAAAACAATTAAGAATGCACCTGGTGGAATCCATGGTGCTGAAAACTCTGATAGAGGCAAGCACGCACGAGATGATAAAGTCTAGTTCATGGCTTTGAGCCATCGACATGACAAATAGCTTAGGCGAGGTGCACTGAGAGTAATGGCGCCTTGGCTGGAGCAAGTTTGGTTTAAATGCATGGAGGTGGCGGGAGGGTGTGGCTCACGCCGGTCACGTGGCTAGTGCCATGTTGGCCACCTCCTGTCTGCTCCGGATGACATCTGGTCCACACTGGCACCCCATCCAGGGAGTTGTCGATGGCTTGAGCCTTTTCCTTGCAACGCTAAAGGATGGGGTGCATCTGGTGTATGGAGGCCTGGCAGATTAGATCCGATCCCTCCAAATCTGTTACAATATTGGCCAGTTCGTCAATAATCTGATTCGCCTTTCTCCTTACATGAGAGGGGATGAATTCTTGATTGGATCGAATAAGTGTTGCGATTGTCCTCAGACCATGAGAAAGTCGCCAACATGGAGAGATTTGCTCTGTGTCGACACCATTCAGTATTTTTCGAAAGAGATTAAGAATTATTTGTGAGTCTCCTTCCACTATAAGCTTGGTGAAGTTATGATCTATTTCCAGTTGCAAGCCTCTGGCGAGCTCCCATAGTTCTGCATCATTATTTGTCGTGTGGCCTACGCTGCCTGCGGTGATGAGAAGAATATTCCCCTAGTGGCTTCGGAAGACCACTCCAAAGCCTACTTCCCTAGGATTGTCGTTTGAGGCTCCATCAAAATTGAATTTGATAAAACCGTCCGGAGGAGGGGACCAATGAGTAGGGTTGTCCCCGATGGAGGGATACCGGGGAGCAGAAGGCAAGCTCTGAATACGGTTGAATTTCCAGTAACTCAAGATGCTTTGTTCTTGAATTAGGCACCTTAGGTCCATTCCGTTCCCATGTTGTAGGCTAATTGTTTCTAGTACGTTGTGGCAGCTTTGAGTCCAACAGTGCTACCAGGTGTGCTGGGCGTTCTTGAAGATCCTTCGATTCCTTTCCTTCCAGACTTGCCAAAGGATAAAACCGGGGAGNTGTGACTGGAAATCCATGTCTCTCCATTATTCGATGGTGGTGTTTATGCTATCCCTCTTATGATACGAGGTGCGCATGATAGACGCGCATTGGTCCCAAACTTGGGTAGTGAAGGGGAAAATGTTAAGGAGGTGGTTTATTGTTTCTGCTTCATCCCTACACAGAGGGCATATGGACGGCCCAGTAAACCCCCTTTTGGTGAGATTATCCTAGGTAATAATTCTTTCATGCGTTACCAACCAAAGGAAGATGTTGATTTTTGGTCAGTGCTTCAGTGACTAGATTTTGTTCCAAGCTTTCCTCAGGGGGGGAGAGATCGGAATTGGCCTTGACGACGTAGGCTTCTTGGACGTTGAAGGTGCCCCTTGGGGAATGTCCCCATCATAGAATGTCCTCTCGTGGCAAGATGGGGATTTTTCGAGCGTTGATCAAGTTGTACCAAGGATTAAGATCCACCTGTGTGTCGATATGAAGGTCCTCTCCCGTAGATTTCCAACATCTCCAGGTGGTGTCCGCGGGATTGTTCATCCAATAGTTCACCACTTTTTTCAATCCCGCCTGAGTAGCTGGGGTACTGAAGGTGTCAGCCCAGGCCTCTTGCACCAGAATAGGTAATTGTTGCCATGAATTCTTCCAGAAGAATTTTGTTTGACCATTTCGTATTTCCCAAAAGGCATGATTGATTACAAGGTGTCGATTCTGCTTGGTCGTCATCCAGATTAGGGAGCCTGGGGTGTCTTTGTTCCATCTAATGAGGTTTCTTTCCACTGTGTTAGGAGTGTACTTTCTTCTCCAGAGCTTGGCCTAGAGGTCTTGAGGCCTTTTCAGCCATCTCCACCAAATATTAGCACTCAATACTTTGTTCATTGTTGAAGGGTCTCTAATTCCCAAACCCCCTTGAGCCTTGGGTCTGCAAAGCTTTTCCCAGCTGATCAACGCTAAATTTTTTCATGTTTTGATCCCTTTCCAAAGAAAGTTTCTTTTCATGGTTTTTATGGCACTAAGGACGAAGTTAGGGGTGGCTAGGGATGAGAGGGTATAGACCAGCAAGGCTTGCAACACTGACTTAAGGAGTATGAGGCGAATGGGGAGATTGAGAGCATGGTAGGTCCAAGAGGAGAGTCTTTTCGAGAAGGAGGTGAGGAGGTTTTCTGATGAACTGTTCTAGAGGGAATTATTTAAGAGGGGGATGCCTAGGTATTTGGACGGAAGGAAGCTTCGAGCGAAACCCAAGATTTCTGTGATGTGAAGATGAATCGGTACTGGGGTGTTGAAAAAGAAGATCTGGGACTTTTCCTTATTAATGTCCATACCTGAAGCCTCACAGAATGTTTGAATGATGGAGAGTATAGAATGGGCTTCCATGACTGTGGGGGAGCCCATCATCAAAGTGTCATTGAAAAATTGGCTGTGAGAGACCGGAGGATTGGTGCCATGCAAAGAAAGTCCTTCCAGTGTTTTGTTTTCTATAGCAGCCTGGATAGAACGACTGGGACCTTCTGCCATGATAATGAACAAAAACGAGGATAGAGGATCTCCTTGCCTAATTCCTCTCATGGATAATTTTAAGGATGGAAATTTATTTTAAAATGTAGAAACCTTAGCGAATCTTACTAATCCATCATATGCCAACTATAAATGATTGGCGATATTTTTGTAAAAATATTCAAATTTCTAAGGATTTTATATAGTTTTTATAAAATTTTGGCGATTTTTAAGATAAAATAATTGTATCCTATAGAATTTGGGCGAATCATTTTTAAAATAACAAATCTCGTTTTTGGAAAAACCATGGAAAATTAGCCCATGAGCGAAATTTAGGAGAAAGGACGAGAAGGGACTTCGTTGAAGAGGATTGAGAAGAAAGCAGAGGAGGTGAGGTTCATGATCCAGTCTACCCATGAGGGGTCAAATCCAAAAGCAAGGAGGATCGAGCGCATATAGTCCCAACTTATCTTGTCAAAATATTTAGAAAGGTCCAGTTTTAAGAGCATACCTGGAGTACAGGTCTTCTGTAAGGAGTGGATCACTTCATGCGCTAAGATGACATTGTCCAAGATTTGTCTTCCTTCCATGTACCCTGATTGCTCCGGTGAAATGATGAGGGGGGGGATAGGCTTGAGTCTTCTTGCTACTACCTTAGTTAAGATCTTGTAGATGACATTGCAAAGAGTGATTGGTCTGAATTGCTTGGGATGGTTTACGAGCTCTTCTTTGGTAATCAGGGTGAGGAATGTTGCGTTAAGGGCAGGGAGGACTTGACCTGAGACTCTTGCATCTTTGATAATCTCCCAAACCTCCTCTCTGATCATTTTCCAGCAATGATGAAAAAATTTGGCGGTGAAGATATCTGGTCTCGGGCTTTACCTTTGGGGGTGTCCTAGAGAACCTGATCTACTTCCTCGAGCATGATGGGTCGTAGCAGGGCTTCATTCTGCTCTTCCATGATTAAAGTGGATATGTACTGTGTGACCTTGGTGATGGCTTGAGATCTATCCTTCTGAGGTTTCGTTAAGAGGTTTGGGTAATAGATGACCATCTCCTTCTCCAGATCCTCATGGGAGTGGATGATTTTCCCATTTTCTGAGATTAACTAAGTAATGTGATTGCCATGTCTTCTTTGAATGGTGGACCTGTGAAAGAACTTGGTGTTTCTTTCGCCCTCCTTGAGCCATTGGATGCATGACTTTTGTCTCCACAAGACCTCTTCTTGGGATTTTCTTTCCTCAAGCTTCTGGCTTACCGTTGTTTCCTCAGCTTTGAGGTCCTCAGATATACCCTGCTCACGGATTTGACTTTATATGATGCCCATTCGATTCGTTAGTTTCTTTTGGGCCTCAAAGATTTTGTCGAAGGTGTGTTTGTTCCATGTCTTGAGCCTCTACTTGAATTTTTTGAGTTTCTGCTGTAATCTGTACATCTTGGAGCCATATGGTATCGCCGCCTCCCTCCACCAAGTGTGGAATTTTTGTTGAAAGTCTGGGTGACTGAGCCAGAATTGTTCCAGCCTAAAGGGCTTTTGTCCTGGGGTGGAAGGAATGTCCAACCATAGTTGGATAGGATAGTGGTCCGACCCATGGACGTCGAGGATGCGCATTTCCAAAGTTGTGCCTTCCAGCATGAGGGAATCTGAGAGAAGAAAGCGATCCAGCCTACAAGCTATTTCTTGGGATCCAGTTCTTTGATTTGACCAGGTAAAGATGCCATTTAAGGTGTCTGTGTTAATGAGGCTTAAGTTGTCTATTAGGTTCTGAAAATCCCCAGACTTTGCTTCAAGACAACATGTTCCACCTGTCTTCTCATCCAGATTACGGATAATATTGAAATCCCCTCCCAAGATCCATCTGTTCCCCCCAGTTAAGGTAGCCAAGTTCTCTAGATTCCTTAGGAAGGTTTTTTTATCCCTCAAAGTAGTTGGTCCATAGACGTTTGTTAGGTAGCCGGGTTTGTTTGAGACAATGAGGCGGTAGGATGCCGGGATGGGCCATTTAGTTGTGAATTTGTTTTCCAAAGTGACTGAGTTTGGGTTCCAAAGAAGAGCCAAACCCCTTGTTGTGCCCATGGCCACCATGTAGATCCCTTTCCCTTGTTTCCAACAGCCTGGGAGAAGCTTGTCCATATCTTCAGTGACAAATTTTGTTTCTTGGAGCATCATTATATCTGTTTTTTCTGCTATGATCATATCCCGTAGTAGCTTTTTATTACTATGACCATTGAGTCCCCTTATATTCCAAGAGATAATCTTCATGATGAGGATGGAGAGGGGAGGGGGGGAAAGATGTTCAAAATGAGATGAATCTGCCCAGAGTTAACCATGAAGTGCCCTATCTCTTGGATGAGCTTGTAGGTCAATTTCCTTCCTCTTTTCTTTTTGTCTTTCTGAGATTTGTGTTGTTCTTTCTGTGTATTTCCTTGTATTCCCAAACCCACACTATATCTAGCGGTGGACCCTACTGAGGAGTTAAGGAAGATCTTGTGGATTTTTCTCAACTAGTCTGGGGTATGGTGTAGAGTTTCTGGTGCCATTAGGCATGCTTTAGGTGCTCTAGGTCAACGTCTGCTAGATCTTTCTCCTCTAGATCCATTTCTACATTCCCGTCTTCGATTTCTAAGTGTTCTAAGGCTGTGGTGTTGGAGCCAGGTGGGGGAGTGGTTAGGGTCTGACCTTGGGCTCCCTCTGCTTTCCCTTCCTCTAGCTTCTGATGTTTTTTCTCTGTAGGTAGAACTTGTGAGGCCTCCAAGATCTCTGGATGTTGTTGCATAATCTCATATTGGTTGCTTGAGGTCGAATCTTTGTGTTCCTGGGCTACTGGTTGTCGTCCTCCTTGTTTGCGCCTTCCTAACATTTGGATAAATCCATCTTTTCTTTTGTTAGCTTCTGGGTTACCATCTTTTCTTATTGTGTTGAGGGGGAAGTCCTTGAAGAGGTGCCCATGCTCATGACATATTCTGTATATGAACGGAATGTGTTCATATTCAATGGTTTGTAGCCAATCCTCATCATGATATTCTAGGGCAATTGATCCTGGGAGCAGCTTGGTGATGTTCATATATACACAAATGCACGCATAGGAGGTGTATCTTCATTGTTTCGTGGCCTATGAGGATTTGACATATACTCCAATGGTGTTGCCAATGTCAGCCAACACCTCCTCCAGCCAAAACTCCTCCAGCACGGAATGGAGCCTTATCCATACTAGGGCGTGCACGAAGTCCTCCGTTTCAAGGATGAATTTCTCAGTCCAAAATCTCAAGAAGAGACCCGTCGATTTGAAGAAATACATCCCTCCATCAAAAATGTGATTTTTGTCTTCTAAGTTGTGCAGGATTATGGTGAAGAATCCCTTGGAACCCAGTTGTAGGTCATAATGTCCCTTCAGCGTCCACCATTGGTGTATCCATTTTACCAGTTCACGTTTAGAGAGCCAAAGCCCTAAAAATTTGTGCACCAAGGCGTAGTCTCTCATGCATTGCTTTTGTTCCCCGATCGTGGGTGTGCTTATGATATATTTCGGGGCTTGTGGTGCCTGGGGAATGCATTTCCCAGGTATCCATGGTCGTGACGCACTTGTTGATGTCGGTGTTTTCCCTGAATCAATATCCATCTCTTTGTCCTTGAATGTTCCCTCGAATAGCAACTGCGAGTGAAGATCTGGTGGAGGCTTGAATGTGGGGCGCCTGGAACCCCCTCTGTTGTTTCCATGCGTCGCCGCTTCATTGTAGGAGGAGCCTCGTGACCCTCCCTCTCTTGGAATCATTGAGCCCCTATAGGGGTGGCCACGTTCACCAGAGAAACAACAACCCTAATCCTAGCGCCTTAGCAGCAGAGTCGTTATGATAACACTAAATATTTTTTATTCTTAATGAAGTCGATATAAAATAATTGTTATTTGTAAATAAAAACTGAAAATATTTATTTATTTATTTAATTTATAATAAAATATAAATATTTTTAACACATAACAAATGATTTATTCTCTAAACATATCATAAATAATAAATTAATTAATAATTTACTATCTAAATTTTTCATAAATAATAAAATTTGTATCTTAAATGTTCTATTAAACATAAGTGATGGGCTTGACCCCGAGCTTAAAAATAAATTATTATATTATTATAACTCACTTAGAAAATGTCATGGTGTGGTGGCCATAAGATCTCTTGTGATTTAATTACTAACTTACATACTCTTCAACATACACTAATTAGAGTTACCAAACATTCTTACTTTTATTCCATGACCTTTATTCCTTAAATGATAACATTAAATATAAAATATAGTAATGTGCTTGACCCTGAGCTTAAAAATAGATTATTATATTGTAAGAATTGTAAATGCGAAAAATACTATTCACATATGATAATCAATAATCACACAGATTAAAAACACAAAGATTTCATGTGGTTCACCCAAACGTTGGGCTACATCCACCAAGTAGAGGTATTGGTTATCTTCTTATTCAGATCATGGACATTACAACAGACTTGCAAGCTCTCTCATATCCTCCCATGTCTGCCTCTATGGGCTTACATAAATTTATATACATTTACATAGGAAACAGATTATTAAATGCAATGTCATCCATATTCTAACTTGGTCTTATTGGTTACAACCAACGCTGGATTATAGGATCCGAAATCCTAATCCTGGAATTCATTGTCACTGTTTAACAATCTCCACCTTGAGAACAATTAACCTGATACCTTGCTCCTTCTTTTGTTCATCACCTTTTCTGCCAGCCAAGAGAAGCCAAGCACCATCATAGCTTCTCTAACAGTATTGGTTTTGTGAACATGTCTGTGCAGTTCTCTTTTGTATGCACTTTCTCAAGAGAGACTCCACGTTCATCGATGACCTATCTTACAAAATGGTACTTGCTAGGTATATGTTTTGTTTTACTGTGGTAGGCTGGATTCTTAGCCAAGTGAATAGCACTTTGACTATCACAAAATAACTTTACTTTGTTGTGCATCCTTCCAAACTCACCAAACAAACCTTTCAACCAAACTGCCTCTTTGCAAGCATGTGAAGCAACTACGTATTCTTCTTCTGTAGTGGATAAAGCAACAATGTTATGTAGCTTTGACATCCAAATAATAGATCCACCTGCAAGAGTAAAGACATACCCTGAAGTCGACCTTCTCTTGTCCAAATCACCTGCAAAATTAGAATCAACATATCCACGGACTAATTCACAACCACTATTATAAGTGATACAATAATCACTTGTGCCTCTCAAATACCGAAGCACCCATTTCACTGTTGCCTAGTGCTCTTTACCTGGATTTTCCATATACCTACTGACAACCCCAATTACATGTGAAATGTCTGGCCTTGTACTAACCATCGAATACATTAAACTTCCTAGTGCATTAGCATATGGTATTCAAGACAAATATTCCTTTTCTTCTTTTGTACTAGGACATAAACTTGAAGAAAACTTAAAATGGGAAGCCAAAGGGACTGAAATTGGTTTCACATCGTTCATACCAAACCTCAAAAGTATATTCTCAACATACTTATGTTGTGACAACCAAATCTTACCATTCCTCTTGTCTCTGAATATCTCCATGCCCAAAATCTGCCTTGCTGCTCCTAGATCTTTCATATCGAACATACTAGCCATCTGAGCCTTTAACCTGTTGATCTTCGTTATTATTTTGATTGCTAAAAGCATATCGTCAACATACAATACTAAGATAATGAATATGTCATTATTCAATTTCTTAAAGTAGACACAATGATCATACTCACTCCTTGTATAATTCCGGGTCACCATGAAAGAGTCAAATTTCTTGTACCATTGTCTGGGCGACTACCTCAGAACATACAATGATTTCTTGAGCTTGCAAACAAATTTCTTGCTACGATTCTGAACGAACCCTTCAAGTTGTTCCATGTAGATATCCTCATCCAAATCTCCATGTAAGAAAGCAGTCTTAACATGTGGTTGCTCCAACTCCAAATCAAGTAAAGCAACCAATGCTAACACACTTCGAATTGAAACAATCTTAACAACTAGTGAAAAAATCTCATGAAATTCAATACCTTCTTTCTAAGAATATCCTTTCACAACCAACCTTGCTTTGTACCTTTCCACCTTATCATCAACACCCTTCTTCAGCTTGTATACCCACTTGCAACCTACAATTTTCCTGTCTCTTGGAAGTTCTACCAGGTCCCATGTGGCATTCCTCTCTAATGCCTTCATTTCATCCTTCATTGCTTCTTTCCATTTATCACTATTAGATCCCTTTGCAACTTCCTGATAGCATGAAGGTTCATCATCATTAGTACTTAAAGAAACTAACGAAACAACATCATCATACCTTCTTGGAGGATTTCTGATCCGCATAGACCTCCTTAGGGAAGTTTGTAGGTCATCCACATTCTGTTGATTGTTATCATCAACCATGTCTTCCTTTGCAGGAAACTCTTCATGAAAATATTCAGAAACTTGTTCATGTTCACTTTCATCTGTATTTGAGCTGGTTTCAAACTGAATCTGTTGATACTTAGGTACTTCTTCCTATTTCATTTGAACATCTACATCTGATTTGATGAGAGATGATTCATCAAATATTACATCTCTGTTAATGGTGATCTTGTAGGTAGTAGGATCCCACAACCTACAGCCCTTAATACCATCACCATATCTAAAAAACATAAGCCTTTTTTATTTTGGATCTAATTTAGAACGCTGATGTTTCGGAATTAGAGCATAGGCTTCACAACCAAAAACTTTAAGATTAGAATAATTACAAGGGTGACCTTTCCATACCTCTTCAAGAATCTTGCACTCTATTGTTGTTGATGGTGATCGATTCACCAGATAACAAGTTGTAGTTAATTCTTCTTCCCATAGGTCCTGCTACAAGTTGGTGTTACTAAGCATACTCCTTGCTCTCTCTAGAAGAGTCATGTTCATGCGTTCAACAACTCCATTTTGTTGAGGAGTATATGCAGTGGTTTTATGCCTATCAATCCCAAACTCCTTGCAATAATTCTCAAATTCCATTGACATAAATTCACCACCATTATAAGTTCTTAAACATTTAATGGATCTACCAGTGCTCTTTTCCACTAAAGCTCTAAACTTCTTGAAAATAGTAAACACATCAACCTTTCTTTTCAACATATAAATCCACACCTTCCTAGAGAAATCATCTATAAAAGTAACAAAGTATGATGATCCTCCATATGAAGCAGTAGGGGATGGTCCCCAAACATCATAATGGATATAATCAAGGAATCCTTCACTGGTGTGTCTTCCGGTTTTAAATTTCTGCCTATTCTGTTTTCCATAGATACAATGCTTGTAGAAATCTAACTTTAAAGACTTTAGACTAGGAAGTAACTTGCGATCAGATAATACCTTCAATCCTTGTTTGCTCATATGGCCCAACCGTTGATGCCACAGTCGAACATAATTATTGTTGTTCTCAGATACCATTGTCACATGATCTGACTCAGTTATTCCTTCTAACAAAAACAAGTTACCAACCTTCTTCGCCTTCATGACCAGTAGGATTCCTTTGTATACCTTCATAACTCCACCTTGAACAATACTCTTTTATCCTCCAGTGTCTAAGACTCCCAAATAAATTAGGTTCTTCCTAAGCTCAAGTACATGTCTCACATCAGTTAGTATTTTAGCAGTTCCATCAAACATCTGAATTTGAATGTTACCAATTCCTACAACTTTACACGAGATATCATTTCCCATGTAAAATATTCCATCATCTATAGACTGGTAAGTAACAAACCAGTGTCCATGAAGACACATGTGATTTGAAGCAACAAAATCTATTAACCATTGTTGATCATGACGTGAACCAATACTGGTTGATAAAACTTCATCAGTCATACCTGAACCTGTTGTTGAACCTATATCTGTTGCGTTCACTTCCTTCGTCTCTTTTGGAGGGTTGTGTTTGGAGGCTTCTTGTTGCTTCCAACAGTCATTCTTCAGGTGATTTTCCATAAAACCAACACTTAAGCTTGATCTTTTTTCCCTTCGTCTTTGACCGAGAGAAATCCCTTTGACCCTGTCCTCTTTCTTTATGTCTTCCTCTGACCATCATCGCCTCAGATGTAGAGGTTTCTGAATTGGTTTTCTTCCTTGTTTCCTCTACAGTAGTGCTCCAACAATAAAATCGAACTCAATACTTTCTATTGTGCTGAAACTAATAGAGGTAACAAAGTGATCCCATGACGCGGGCAAAGAACACAATAATGTAATTGCCTTATCTTTAGATTCGAATTTCATTCCCATGCTAGTCAACTAGACTAAGAGGGTATTAAAAGTATTCAAATGATCAGCTATTTTTGTACCTTCCTTCATGCACAAACTATACAATTGTCTTTTCAGGAAAATCATGTTCGTCAAGTATTTTGTCATATACAATATTTCCAACTTTGTCCACAAACTGACTGTTGTCTTCTCCGCAACAATGTTGAACAGAACATCGTCAGCCAAACACATGCATATGGCACTCAGTGCTCTCGCGTGGATCTCATCACAATCTTCATCTGTTATGGTCACGGGTTTCTTTTCTTTTCCCAAAAATTCCTTCACCATGCCTTGTTTCACGAGCATATCGTGCATCTCAACCTTCCAGATCTCGAAATTGTTCTTGTCATTGAACTTCTCGATTTCAAATTTACAACTCTAATTTTTCGTCATTAGCAGAAGAAGAAACTCAACAAACCAATGCTTATACAACCAAGCCCCTTTTATATGAGAATAACCTTATGTTTAAATATTAAACCCAAAACTTAATGGTGAAAAGGATTGTCACGTGCTTTGTCATCTTTGATGGAATCAATAGACTTTTTCTCATAGGTTGTAGTTACAGGTATATTCTAGATACAACCAATAGTTCCATCCTTCAATAGCCCATCTGCTCCTTGGAAAAATTTGTCAAATCTCTCTTTGATAGATGGTACCTTGATGACTTCTCTCAAAGGGATGGTCACAAGCATCTTGGATAATGCCCCTTCGAGATCAAAATTCAGATTAACCCTTTCAACATTGGATTTTTTAGGAAGGGTTACATCCACAGGTCGTTCTTTTGTTTGGTCAATGGAAGGTTGGTCCAACTTCTTTCTTCTATATACCTGGAAATCTTGTTTCTTTAGCTTCTCTTTTGATTCCTGGTCTATTTTGTTTATTACCGCCATCCTGGCTGACCTGACTGCTTCTTTGATGGTCTCTTGATGCTCTTCAGCGATGATATTTATTTGAGGGCCTTCCATGAAGTAGTCTATATTGTTTACCTGTTGATGGCCACCACTATTGCAAGGACATTCATGTTCCCAATGTGCTTCACTGCATTGTAAACACCAAGGGTTTTCATCCACAATGATGGTGCTTGGAACTTCTATGTCTCTGAAAACATCTTTGTTCCCCTCAATGAAATTACTTTTTCTCTATATTGGATAGCCATCTTCGTCTGAATCTTCCGAGGTATCAGAGGCATCATCAGGAAAGTCACCCCAATCTGTGTCTTCTCCTGTCAAGGGAAAAGTGGGACAATCTTGAAACAAGTCTGGATCCATTGAAAAGGGTGTTTGTTCATACTCCTCAGAATGACCAGTGTGTAATAGTGTGGGAATCCCCTTTAAAGATAATTGGTCATGTGAATCCTGTTTTTTTAGAAAAGGGATTTCTAACATTTCATGAATCCTTTTAACCCTTTGCAGGATACAAGACATACTAATTCTTGGATGAGTTTCTTTAGTCTTATCGGCCTTACTCATATCTTGATCTTCCAACATTGGTGTGTCCAGGACAAACAAGGCATATTCAAAGTTATGTTTTTTTTCTGAGTGGCCATGCCCAAATCCTCGGATGGATTATGTTGTATTGAGGCATCCAGAACATTGTTTGCATTTGAGAAAGCTGTGCTCCATTTCCTTTTGGGAGGCATGA
>SNQJ01S0039783.1:40587-56187 GCA_010110895.2 Picea sitchensis
ATATATAAGAAGGTTATAACGATCAAACATGACACATACCATGATACCTTGGACCAATTACCTCATGGAGCAAGAGTCCTCTTCGATGCAAGTCCAAGCCGATGGTGATGGAAGCTGCTGCTACTGACAGGACAAGTCTGGCGAAGAAGAAGAAAGATGGGCCCTCCAGGGCCATGTTCAGGTCGATCCTGCTCTCGTCGCTTCATGTCTAGGACCTGTGGGCCTCGAGACATGATCTCCTAGTTATCCCTAGATATCGGGGATAACAGGCTCTATAAAAATTCCTTCCATAGTTCATCATTCTTATCAATTTTGTTTTTTTAATTGTTGACCAAATGACAACTTTTCATTGTTCAAGTTACATTTTTGAATATATAAATGGATTCTAGACACTAAAAACTTTGTAGAACACTTAGATTGTGAAATATCAACAATTGAAATCTCATTTCAATAATCCTTAAAAAAATTTAACTAAATTTTAAGCAAAATTGATAAAAAAAAAATATACTACAAAATTTAAAAACTTAAAAATAAGTAAAAATTGCAAAATTGTTAAAAACATATACCTAAAAAATTAAAAACTTAAAAATATATTTCTATTTTAATTTTGTATTGTAAAAATGTATTCACTCTCCTCTAAAACGATATGTATCATAACTTAATTCTTAACTAATAATAAAAAATACAATAAGTTAAAATCAATTACAATGTATTTTTATTTTAAAATTATAATGAAAACATATTTAATTAAAAAATACAATAAGTTAAAATCAATTATAAAATCAATTATAATATCAATTACAATGTATTTTTATTTTATTTTTAACATATTTAATTAATTAACTTAAAAAGAAAATTATTTTGTAACATTACATCACAACTATAATAAATACAAGAAGTTAAACAGGGATCGCACATAGAAACCATCCACAAAGTTAATTTTTGAATGAGGAACAACCATGAGGATATTTAATACTCATAGTTTTGTAAAATTGGCATTCTAATATTTACTAATTTTAGTGTTAAATTTTTTAATTGTTCTTCTTCATTTCATTAGCTAGGTGGGTTAGCTCAAGTGTTGAGCATTGTGTGTCAAGAGGTTAAGTACCTCAGGTTGGTTATCTTTATAGAGATTATTTTCCTCACTTGATGTATTGGCCAAGTTATGTTGCCAAAACTATCTATTTAACCTCCCACAGCATCCTCGAAATGAAAAATATTTGGAGAATTTTTCGAGATGTGCATTCTATGAAAAAAAAAATGTTTTTTTTTTTCAAATATATATTTTTTTGTTTGATGTGTGCTTGAAGTGCATTGCTTTGGGCATGCATAGGCTTGTTTATGGATTACCCCTTAAATTAGGTATTTGAAGTAGCAAATGAAGAAGGATTGCATTTGCTTTAGGTGAAGGCTTAAAAATGCTTACCAACATTGTTTGAGGTAATGAATTCAAAGTGTCGACGAGTGATTTGCTTCTTCTCCTTGAAACATATTCAAAATCTTATGGGTGACTCTATTCTAGTGCTTGAAACATGTCGGGAATAATCACCATAGAAACAACATCCTCCTCCTCATGGTTTCTCTTGTTCTCACCTGCCAAACCAAAAAGGAAAAACAACCACATAGTATTAGATTGCATAACTTATCATTTCTATAAACAAGTCTTAGCAAGCCCTCAGCGTCATATCATGTATTTGACAATTATCTTTTTAAACTATATTTCATATTTTTGACATGAACCAGGTACCACTATATGAAACACATAGTCTAAGGTTTTCAGGGAAATTTGAACGGTTCAAGGCGAAAAGGTTCTAAATATACATGGTTTTCTTTATTTATAACATTAGACAAAGACAAAACTAAACAAATGCCCTTCTTTCATCCAAGCACGTGCTTTCGCCAAAACTAAACAAATGCCCTTCTTTCATCCAAGCATGTGCTTTCCCAATAATAGCTTCACAAACCTTACTATCACAAGTTGAACATTTTCCCAATTTCAAAAAGCATAGCATTGTTAATCGACATATTGTACCAACCAACTATCATATTCATATATTCGATAACATACACAAAATAACTATCGGATTCTTGTGTTTTATGTCTTTTACTAGGTAATAAATATTGAACCATGACTATTGAAGAGTTATTGAGTCCACAAAATGGAAATAGTCATCTAGCTCTAATCTTTTGCTATAAAATACTCATGCATGTTGAAAAAAGATTTAAATATTCCCTAAAAAATAAAATTAAACATAGGGCAACAAGCATACGGATTTACTCATGCAAATAACAAAAAATATAAAAACCATGAATGCATCTAATTTAGCAAAGACACAATATTCATATAAACCATTTACATAGTAGAATTAAACATATAAAATACAATGTACCACATATAAAACTTATCTATTTTAAAAATCAACCAATTGGTTGTGCACAAGGTACATTCCTCCTAGCCATAAGACTTGTTGTTCCATTTCTCTCAATAGCAGGCCACCCCCGAGCTAAGGCCATGAGTCCACAAGGAGGTTTATCCCTCTTGGCTATCCACTCTCCACATTAAGTAGCCCAAAACCTAGGCTCTACTCCAACAACAACTCCAATCCACCAACTCTCTTCCCATAAACTTGTACAACCCAAGGAATGGCATCTCCTTTTTCTTCCATGCAGTCCCTTATGCCTTCCCACTTCCCTCCAAGTCTCCAATGTATGGTTGGATAGGAAATATCACAACTAGGGACTCTAGGAACTCTCGTTTTCTTTAGGAGTGCTCACAACAACCTTCTCAATGCTCTTGAGCCATTTCCTCAACTGGAAAAGCACTTACAGTCTTACAACCTAATTCTGGGCACAAAACTCAGCTCTTTCATGGTTTTTCTAACACACAACATGGATGGTGCTCTTTACCAACACCCACCTCTCCTCTTTCTCTCCAAAACCAACATGTAAAAAATAACCCAAAAAGGAACTCGGATTTCCTTTTCTTCCCATGCAAGCTTGACTCTCACATTTGCCAAAAAGTGGTTGTACTCAGCCTATGTTGTCATAAATTGGTGAGTTGAATTTCCCCACCTACCACTCTTACATCACTTTAATATCTCTTTTGATAATTCTAAGGAAGTAACTTTAGTATGAAATTGGCTTGGATTAATATAAATGGATAACCCTTGGACCCCTCTTTAGCCCCCTCTTCTATGGAATCATAACTTCCCATCATTACTTCCCTTCTCATATCGCATCTACTGATTATTATTTTATTAATGATTTCAATGTAAAAAATACCTAGTTCATCCCTCGGCCATATTAATCCAACGAGCTATCCCGCCTTAAACATATTAGCTCACCATCCTGTTAGCGCAAATTCTTGCAAGATGGTGTTTTCTTCTGGTTTCGGGCCACTGGTGTAAATGTATAGAAGAGGGGTTTGAAAACCAGTCGAGTGTGTTTTATTCAAAGGCCGCAACCATGAGCATCGAGCGTAGCCCACAGTACGAACCCATTTCAAGCCTATAATCAGCGAGCAAGCACTTTGTTTTTCAACGGTGAGGACCCACAGAGGGTCTCCTCCTTCCACTGCATTTCAGATCCCCGAAGCCCGAAACGACAAAAAGAACCAGAACTATTGATCAAGAGATGATCTAGGTTGTCCATCCAAAGGGACGCATGGCACACTATCAGGCCATGTCGGCATTTCGGCTACTAGGATTTCAAAGGGTAAGGGGTCTCTTGTCTCATATTGCATTTAAAAACCCTGAACCCTGAAACGCCGAAAGCACTCAGGAGTTGGGCTCACGGTCTTAGCGCCTGGTCACAGAGGAACAGGCCTGGGGAAAAGGCGCTAGCACACACCATATGATGAGACAGGTCCCAAAACACTGACATCATCACAGTCGTCCATCCAAAGGGACGTGTGGCGCACCATCAGGCCATGTCGACATTTCGGATACTGGGATTTCAAAGGGTAAGGGGTCTCTTGTCTCATATTGCATTTCAAAACCCCGAACCCCGAAATGTCGAAAGCACTCAGGAGTTGGGCCCACTGTCTTGGCGCCCGGTCATAGAGGAACAAGCCTGGGGAAAAGGCACTAGCACACACCATATGATGAGATAGGTCCCAAAACACCGACATCATCGAAGCCATCCATCCAAAGGGACGCGTGGCGCATGATCAGGCCATGACGGGATTTTGGCTACCGGGACTTCCAAGGGTAAGGGGTTTTTCTCTTCCATTGCATTTCAAAACCCTGAACACCGAAATGCCGAAAGAACCTTTGAGGATAAGTGCAAGGTCACGACCCATGGTCACTTGGGGAAATAGAAAGAGTTGTGCAAAAGGGCCAAAAAGAGCCAGGTTTAGCTACAGAAGGGATCGCCACGATCTCCAGGTGCCAGTCTGACCCGGTCTCAATCTTGGTTCCTGCTAGGAGTAAATGAAGGTGGGAGGAGGTGGTTGAAGCCTCTCCTCACTCATTAATTGTAAGGTATGGAGGATCCGACAGGCAATCTGCCCGAGATGGTCCTGTGTGTTGGTTTTTTCCAAAGAAGCCATGCCGATTCCTCGACTAACTAGAGAAGTCTGCACATGCTAACTCAGCATTTAATGGCTCAACTACCCCCTTGCAAGAGCCATTCACAGTTAAGGTGGTGTTTGACGAAGGAGTTCAGACCAGATTTGACCGAAGAGACGCCATGCCCTGAAAGTCAAGGACGCCTCTGCTGGGCAAAGGTTTAGGAGTATATGTACTCAGTTTTTGTATTTTGAAAGGATCGATGGTTGAGCTAGGCTCCCGATTGTAAACGTTTTAACGAAGCATTGGTTGCTTTGGTTATGTATTGGCACTTGAGACTTCTTTCCTTATGAATGTCAGCTTCTTTCCATCTCTTTGTTTACACTATGTTAGAACAACTTGGAATTGGAGGATCCAGTCGAGTTGTGCTGTTATAGGATGATGTATGTTGGATCACTATAATAGTTGCATTGTTTCTAATCAGTTCTTCTATTTTCTCAACGCTAAATGATTTGGAATTGGAGGATCCAGTCAAGTCACCCTTCAGTTCCCTGAAACTCAGAACCAAGAGGATCTTGCATTTTGAGCTTTTCTTCCTCAAGCTGCTGAAAGGCCTGATGCCCGAGGCAGTCTTCCTCACTCATCTCATTAAGTCTTCCATCTGCCCATTTTACAATCAACTCACTAACAGAAGTTAGATCAAGACCTCTTTCGTTCTTTACATACCAGACCTGGTCCTCGAGTTAGAGCGATTCTTTCCTGGTTCTCTACCCATTCGATCACCCATTAAATTATTCGTGACATAAACTGATGGGCGTTGGGATCTGCTCCTACTGCAATCCAAGAGTGACATTTATGGTGTCGTTGCAGGGGACGAAATTGAAAATTTTCCCCGAGATTGAACGACATTGAGCCTCTGATTTTGAAGGTGCATTAGGCATCAGAGCCTCTGAATATTGTTTCTATGCACCTGGCGACTCCATTGTGACGACTCCACTATGGTGAACCTGTCGTTTTAATTGTGGCTTTCAGAGGTAGACACACGTGGTCCCCTTCCACAACTGCCTCTAGCTACGCTTGAAGCTAAGCCACAGGCGAATTTTAGAAAAGGAAAGGCCCCTCGAGGAGAAACTTCCACCGCTGAACCGGGTAATTTTCCATCTCCTTCTGTAGAAACCCCTTTTTTCTTCTCCTCAGCTTCGCAACAGACCATTTTCTAAAGCCTCCCGTTTCCTGAATTTTCGAAGTGTTCCTGCCAAGTTGTCTCCTCTTGGTTTTGAACTAGAGGGAGAAACCCGTGTCACTTCCCTTACCCCTATAAGCCTGTTTCCAATATCCCTGGTTCAAGCTCCTTCCCCTCCGAGTTCTCCTCCACCTAATATCCCTATGGCAGGAGAAAATCCCCCTATGATCAGAATGGAGGCTATTATAGCTGCTAGGTATGCTCCCCTTGTGTTACCTCAGCCTCTCAATGTCCTTCCAGCAGATGGTTACCTCAAGCAGCTGCCCAAGTTTACAGGCGAGGGGGACATAATTGCAGAAGAACACCTTGAAGCCTTCTACAGTTTTATAGATGATCATGTTATCATGCATGCATATGTATGGATGAGGATTTTCATCCATATTCTTGAAGGCGAGGCTATAAAATGGTTTAGGCCCCTGCCTCCTGGATCTATTGATGGGATTGAGGCTTTGGATAGTGCCTTTTTGAGACAATGGGGAGACAAAAAGGACTGCATGTATTACATGACTGAGTTTGGGTCTTTGAAGAGAAAGGAAGGAGAGTCTGTCTCTAACTTCTCCAAAATATTTAATAAAATGTACAATAAGATCCCCACCAAGATAAATCCCTCCAAAGCCTCTGCAAAGATCACTTATGCCAGTGATTTTGATCCTGATTTCTGCCTCCTACCGAGGGAAAGGAGAGCCACCACTTTGGCTCACATGCAAGACGCAGCCATGGAAGTATAGTCTAACATATTGGTCATTGATCGATTCAGGAATAAGGCTGACAGAGACATATCCAAGAGAAGAACAGAGGCCTCCCCATCCCATTCCTCTCCCCTTCCCCTTCAGAGAGATGAGGTAGCTAAAGTAATAAAATCCCTTTCAGCTAGGATGGAGAAGTGGGAGTTAGAGGGGAAGCCGACGTACAGAAACCCCTAGAATACTGATAACATAGGTTTCAGGAGGCCTGGTAACAATATGCCACAGACTTTTCCAAAGGAATAAAGAAGCAAAGACAGGGATGATCAGAGGATTCAGAACTCTCTCCAGAATAACCTAATTTCTCATGAGGAAGGGGAGGAGGTGGATGAACTCGACCCTGAGATCCACTGCATTGAGGACACTTCCCCTTTTCCTCATTTGACACAATCTGCATATGAAGAATCCCTTATTAACACCCAAATCAATGAGTTGAGTAAAGGGGAAAAGGCCAGCAACACTCCTAACAAATACAATCTCAGGTCAAAAAAGAAAGAAGGGAATTTTGATAACCAGGATCATCCCCTCATAGCGGAAATTCCTACTAAAGTTGCAACAACCACTACTAAAGAAAATAAAACTCATAATGCTTCGCCGGCAGCCAAGGAACCTATCTCCGAGGTAAGGGAATCTCCTAAGTCTCTCTCCTCCTTTAGTTTTGAGCATGAGATTCAGAAGATTAGAATTCCTGCATCCCTATTCGAACGAGTTAAAAATGAAGATTTAAAAAAGTCCCTCTCCAAGCTGCTACAATCTGAGCCCCCCCAACCTTCCATAGACTCAATAAATCTCCAAGATGAAAAGCCAGCAGTTGTCGTGGGTCCCATGGTAGAAGGTAGAGATTATTCATCCCCTCCTTTCTACACATCCCTGAACATACATGATAAAGTGTTGCATAACTGCCTCATGGATTCAGGGGCTTCCCATAACCTTATGCCCAAAATAGTAATGGAAGAATTGGGACTGGAGGTGACAAAGACTTATCATGATTTGTACTCTTTAGATTCAAGGAGGGTGCAATGCCTTGGAGTCATCAAAGACTTGGTGATCTCTCTGTTTCAGTTGCCAATGAAGAGTGTGGTCATGGACATTGTAGTGGCCGACGTTCCTCCCAAATTTGGCATGCTGCTGTCAAGATCTTGGATTAAAAATCTTGGAGGAACATTACAGATGGATCTCACATATGCTACTATTCTAGTTTTTGGAGGGGAACATAGGAGGCTATACAGAGAAGCCCAACTAGCCTACATTGTTAGCGATGAGGAAAACCCTACCAATCACCCTATCTTTGCGCTAGACACTAATTTTGGATCTAGTTTGTTATAGCTCACTGATGCTCCTGAAGCCCCTTTCCAAATCTGAAAGCAACCCTTATTTGATCACGGGACACCTCCTCCAAACACCTCCATTTGGGAAAAAAAAATCGACGGAGCTTCTTCTAGCGAAGGCACTGGCGTTGGAGTGGTCTTTTTGTCACCTTGTCAGGAAGCCACATCCCTGTCATACAAGATTGAATTTGAAGCAACTAATAATGTGGCAGAATATGAAGCTCTTGTTCTAGGTTTAAGGGCTACAAAAGAAATGGGGATTGAGGGAGTAGCAGCGTTCGAAGATGCTGAGTTGATTATCCAGTAAGTCAAAAACGCTTACCAGACTAAGCATCCTTGGCTCAGAACTTACAAAGAGGAGGTATGGGACCTGATTGACAATTTCTTCTCATCTTTCAACATCTCTTTTATTCCAAGGGAGCAAAATGCTTTGGCCAATTCTTTAGCCATTTCAGCTAGCCGGTTCAAGATCCCTCTGTTGTCTGTGGTCAAATATAATGTTGAGATAAAATATAGGCCCTCTATACCAGACAATGTCAAACATTGGAAGGTATTCGAAGATGATCTTGAAATCGAAAAATTTCTCCAATCTGTTGATGAATTTTTTGCGTTGCACATTGATCAGGATCCTGACCTTGAAGGTGACCCTTACCCTAAGGTGTTTTTAAATGAAATTGTTAATCACCAGATTATTCAACTGCCTAGCAATCACATTCTGAGGGGACTAGTCCCTTTAGAAATATTATTTGATGGTAATGGTGTGGCAGTAAAGGGTATGGTTTCAGATGAAGATGATGACACAACTAAGTGCAACATTGGCACACAGGAGGAGCCTAAGTTTGTCAGGTTGTCGAGCAGTTTAACCAAAGAACAGAGGGCCAAATATACCGAGTTATTAAGAGAATTTGCTAATGTGTTTGCATGGACCTATGAAGACCTCAAGACATATGACACATCTGTCATTGAACACAAGATCCCACTGAAGGATGAGGCTAGGCCATTTAGGCAGAAGCTAAGACAGATAAATCCCATGTTGCTGCCTGTCATGGAAAAAGAAGTGAAGAAGTTGTTAGATGCCTAAATCATTGTCCCCTTGAGATATTCTGAATGGGTGGCCAATTTGGTCCCAGTAAGGAAGAAAAGCGGCGAAATCAGGCTTTGCGTCGACTTCAGGAATCTGAATAGAAGCTCAAGAAAGGATAATTACCCCCTACCTAAGATGGAACACATATTGCAGAGGGTAACTGGTGCATCCAGGATATCCATGATTGATGGATTTTCTGGCTATAATCAGATATCGATCATGCCTGAGGACAGGGAAAAGACAAACTTCACCACTCCTTGGGGCACATTCATGTATGCCAAAATGCCATTCGGACTAATGAATGCAAGAGCAAAATTTCAAGGAGCCATGGACATAACCTTCATCAGAGAGAGAGATTAGTTTGTGGTGATCTATCTGGATGACATCACATTCTTCTCCATGTCTGATAAAGAGCACTGCTATCACTTAACGAAAGTTTTCTCGAAATGTTGGAGGTTTGGTCTTTCCCTAAATCCCAAGAAATATTTGTTTTCTATGATGGAGGGAAAGTTGTTATGCCATATAGTATCAGCAAAAGGAGTGAGAATTGATCCCAGTTGAGTAGAGGCAATTCAGACCCTATCACTTCCCAGGTCTAAGAAAGAAGTCCAGGCCTTTTTAGGAAAGATTAACTTTCTGAGGAGGTTCGTCTCAAATTTTGTTGAGCTGGTGAAACACATCACAGCCATGCTCAGAAAGGGAAATGAAGTGAAATGGACTGCTGAACCCAGGGAATCTTTTTTCCAAATAAAAAAGGTATTGACTGAGGCACCTGTGTTGATCAGTCCTGACTATTCCAAAGACTTCCTAGTTTTTTCTTTCGCTTCGTTTGATACAGTAGCAGCGGTCTTATTGCAGAAAAATGAGGAAGGGCGAGAGCAACCCATTGCCTTCTTCAGTAAAGCATTAAGAGATGCAGAAATCAGGTATGAAATCATGGAGAAATAGACCTATGCCTTGGTGAAAGATCTCAAAGCCTTCAAAGGATATGTCTTGCACTCAAGAGTGACTGCATACGTTCCTTCGACCTCTGTGAAGAACATCCTTGTACAACCTGACATAGATGGGAGAAGAGGTAAATGGATTGCTAATATCCTTGAGTTTGACCTCGAAATAAATCCCACCAAGCTGGTTAAGGGGTAGGGTTTAGCCAATCTACTGGATGAATCTAATTGCAGAGCCTTGGGAGTTAGTTGGATCAATACTTGCTCAGGAACTCAGCAAGCTGAGTTTCCTGGCCAAAGCTCTCAGAATGGCTCACCACTAACAGAGTGTGCCTGGTATCGAGACATTTTGTACTTTTTGCAGGATTTGAAGCCCCTTGATGGAATGGGTAAAAGTAAAGAAATATCTTTAAAACTCAAGGTGGTCAAATATTGCCTCATTGGCCAAGTCTTGTACTGGAGAGACCCTCTAGGGATGTTGCTAAGGTGTCTGAGCCCACAGGAAGCCCAGAAAGTTATGTTAGAGTTCCATGGTGGCCTTTGTGGGGGGCATCATTTTTGGAAAACCACAACTCATAAAATTCTTAGGGCTGGGTACTATTGGCCCACCTTGTTCACTGGTGTCTATAGAGAAGTTAGAGCTTGTATCAAATGCCAAAGGTTTTCAGGAAAGAAGCAGCTCAAATCACTACCACTAAATCATGTGGTAGTTTCAACACCTTTTCAATAGTGGGGGTTGGACTTCATTGGGGAGATTCATCCTCCTTCAAGTGGCCAGCACAGATGGATCCTGACTGTGACAGACTATTTCATTAAGTGGATAGAAGCGGCCCCCACCAGGAGTGCTTCTCACAAGGTTATTATCAGCTTCCTAGAAGATATCATAGCCAGATTTGGTTGTCCCAGTAGAATTTTCACTGATAATCCTGCTTCTTTCAAGTTTGAGCCTTTGATTAAGTTCTGTGAACAGTTCAAAATTTCACTGATTCACTTCACCCCCTATTATCCTTAAGGAAATGGGTTGGAAAAATCTTCCAATAAAAGCCTATTCAAGCTCATCAAAAGATTGTTGGAAGACAATAAGAGGGTCTGGGATTCAAAGCTCAAATTCGCTCTATGGGCCGATAGAGTGACAACGAAAAAATCCTTGGGCACCTCACCTTTTCAACTGGTTTATGGGACGGAGGCTATTTTTCCCTCTCATCTCGCATTACCTGTAGAAAAATTCTTCCAGGATCTTGAAGGAGAGCCAAATCATATGGTCAGAAGGATTCATCAAATAGTGGAAGTGCAACAGATCAGGGAACAGGTAATGGACGTGGTCCATAGTCATCAGCAGAAAGTCAAGCAGGCTTTTGACAGGAAGGCACAAAGAAGGAGTTCGATCTCGGGGATTTGGTGCTTAAGTGGGATGCACCCAGGCAGGATAGGGGTAAACAAAACTTATAGGTTGCAGGATTTGGAGGGTGAGGAAGTCTTTAATGGCCCGGTAAATGGGCGTTTCCTGAGAAGATGTTTTGTTTGAGCCGTAGGCGGCTCCTCGTTTTGTAAATATTGTCCTTTTAATTTGTTTACTTATCTATTTTCGGCTTAATAGATGACTCCATATCCCAACAGCAAGGCACTGGAGCTGCAAATGAGTTCTTAGAGCATCGTAGGGACGACTCTATCCCCCATGGAGCCTAATGTTAGCGCAAATTCTTGCAAGATGGTGTTTTATTTTGGTTTCAGGCCATTGGTGTAAATGTATAGAAGAGGGGTTTGAAAACCAGTCAAGTGTGTTTTATTCAAAGGCCGCAGCCATGAGCGTCAAGCGTAGCCCACAATACAAACCCATTTCAAGCCTATAATCAACGAGCGGGCACTTTGTTTTTCAACGGTGAGGACCCATAGAGGGTCTCCTCCTTCCACTGCATTTCAGATCCCCGAAGCCCGAAACGTCGAAAAGAACCAAAACCATTGATCAAGAGATGATCTAGGCCGTCCATCCAAAGGGATGTGTGGCGCACGATCAGGCCATGTCAGCATTTCGGCTACCGAGATTTCAAAGGGTAAGGGGTCTCTTGTCTCATATTGCATTTCAAAACCCCAAACCCCGAAACGCTGAAAGCACTCGGAAGTTGGGCCCACAGTCTTGGCACCCGGTCACAGAGGAACATGCCTAGGGAAAAGGCGCTAGCGCACACCATATGATGAGACAGGTCCCAAAACGTCGACATCATCACAGCCATCCATCCAAAGGGACGCGTGGTGCACGATCAGGCCATGTCGGCATTTCGGCTACTAGGATTTCAAAGGGTAAGGGGTCTCTTGTCTCATATTGCATTTCAAAACCCTGAACCCCGAAACGCCGAAAGCACTTAGGAGTTGGGCCCACGGTCTTGGCGCCCGGTCACAAAGGAACAAGCATGGGGAAAAGGCACTAGCGCACACCATATGATGAGACAGGTCCCAAAACATTGACATCATCGCAACTGTCCATCCAAAGGGACGCGTGGCACACAATCAGGCCATGTCGGCATTTCAGCTACCGGGACTTCCAAGGGTAAGGGGTTTTCTCTTCCATTGCATTTCAAAACCCCGAACCCCGAAACGTCGAAAGTGCCTTTGAGGATAAGTGTGGGGTCACGACCCGTGGTCACTTGGGGAAATAGAAAGAGCTGTGCAAAAGGGCCAAAAAGAGCCAGGTTTTGCTGCAGAAGGGATCGCTGCGATCTCCAGGTGTCATTCCAACTCGGTCTCAATCATGGTTCCTACTAGGAGTAAATGAAGGTGGGAGGAGGTGGTTGAAGCCTCTCCTCACTCATTAATTGTAAGGTATGGAGGATCTAGCAGGAAGTCTGCCTGAGATGGTCCTGTGTGCTAGTTTTTTCCAAAGAAGCCATGTCGAGTCCTCGACTAACCAGAGAATTCTGCACACGCTAACTCAGCATTTAATGGCTCAACTACCCCTTGCAAGATCCATGCATAGTTAAGTTGGCATCTGACGAAGGAGTTCAGACCAGATTTGAGCGAAGAGACGCCACGCCCTGAAAGTCGAGGACGCCTCTGTTGGGCAAAGGTTTAGGAGTATATGTACTCAGTTTAGGAGTACCATTGACAACGCAAACCCAATTTTGATTGCATGGATAACTTTTTGTGGATCGTCTTTCCCCAACTTCCATGTTTTTCTCAAAAACTTCTCCAAAATGATCTTCAAGGTTGGAATTATTTTAATCTTTTAACTACACTCTGCTCCTCAATACAATTATTTTCACAATTTTTTGGTTTATTGATTGCAATGTGATGTTATATCCATCGAACCTTTGATCCACCATTAACAAACCAAAAGGACAAACTTTCCAATCCAACAACATGAGTTCACCCTTCCAAATTTGACAACTTGCAATATAACAACTATTTCTGCTTACACAAAACTTGCACTTAATATAAATATCCATTAATATCATGCCCGTATGATAATTTTATGTTGTTTGAAAACATCAAATTCCAATCTACAACTACAACAAATGCAATATTCTAAGACCACTAAATGAATATATACATTTATGCAATGTCATTTTTTCGTTGAATATAAAACATATAGGTATTGAAGAAATATATGTGATGTTAGGTTTAAACCCTTGTCTCATTTGGCATGTCATTGGAAGCCTATGTTTATCTCGTAAAGTCTAATATTCCCATACACCATCACTTGAAGCATTGAGAAACATTCCATCACCTACCTCATTCACATCACACAACTTTCAAATTTATTTGTCATCCAAATACATGCTTCATTGTGTTTAAGCCTCCTAAGTGGATTTTAAAATATACTTCCACATTTTCAAGACAAATGTACTATATAGTAAAACATCTTTCATAATATGAAATGGTAGTTTAAAGGCGTACACTTATAAACTAAATAATCATAAATAAATGAATAAAGTTAGACAATCAATTCGAATCTCTTATTTCTTTTTTATTTTCCCTCTTCATTCTTAAATTAATTATAGATCGAATATGTTCCTCATAAGTCTTCACCTAGAATAACCCAAGTAACCCAACCCACTTAGATTAAAATTCAATCTTCATTCTTAAATTAATTATAGATCGAATATGTTCCTCATCAAGTCTTCACCTAGAATAACCCAAGTAACCCAACCCACTTAGATTAAAACTCATGAAAATTGAGTTATGTTTTGTATAACATGATATTGATCTAACTAATTGTATTGAATCCGATGTGAACTAATTGCATCTATGGAGGGACGACCCATCCATCACATATTCCATTGACTCCTGGGAATATGAAGCGATAATTTTCCCACCATCAGAGAGTAAGATTTAATAATTCCCGCCAATGGTGATCCTTGAGATGACACTAAGTTGAATGCAAGTTTTATTGGTGGAGTTAATGTCCTTGGGAGAATTATAGAGGGACAATATCAAAAGCTATTTCAAGGAGTTTTTTTAATGTTAGAGGGACAATCTCAAAAGCTATTCAAGGAGGAGTTTTTTTTTTTTAATGTCAAGGGACAATCTCAAAAGCTATTCAAGGAGGAGCTTTTTTTTCTTTTAATGTCAAGGGACAATCTCAAAAGCTATTCAAGGAGGACTTTTTCTTTTTTTAATGTCAAGGGACAATCTCAAAAGCTATCCAAGGATATTTTTTAAATTTTATATAAAAAAATGTCCAATCTTGATTCATTTTCATTTATCCCACCACCTTTTATTCAAAATCAAATAATATATAGAAAGCTTCTCGTCAGTTTCCAAAGGTTCTTTCATGCACCAAAGGGGTTGAATTGTTTACATGCGGTTTAATGAAGTTTAAATAAGATATTTTATATTATTTAAAATATTTTTGGAAAATACTTTAAGAGAATGGTTGTATAATCAGAATGGTTGTATAATCGAGAGGAGGCCAAGGCCATTTGAGTTTGAAGAGCTTTCAAGGAATTACATAAAAGTTCAAAAATATATTAAAATTTATAAGAAAAAATATTTAAGTTACATGTGGTAGAATTTGGTTGGGATTTGAAATTAAAAGTTGTATTTTTACGGATTTATGATAAAATCAAATTCATCATTTGGACAAAACAATGGAGTAAAAAAAGATGGTTGTTTGGCAAAAAATACATCAAAGAGTAGAAACTAGAAGAGAATCCTAGAAGGTTTAATAATTTCGGCTATAAAGAAAATAAAAACTACAAGATCCCTAGAAAGCTAAATAAAAACCTTAAGAATACAAGAATCCTAAAAAACTTAACCACATAAATTTTCGAAACAATCTCAATAACGACTTCCACCACAAAAATCCTAAAGCCCTAGAATATTATATAATTAAAAACAACACTTAATATTCGGTATTAAAGTTCATAAAATTAACTTCATTTTACATGGGTTTCAAAAGCTTGTAATGGAATTACATATAGCATACATATAACATATACATATAGCATATGTACATATGATATATGTAATTACATATAGCATATGCTATATGTAATGCAATTCAATAGTGTCATACCATATCATAATTTACAATGCAATATGATAAATATATTTTCATATAGATTTTTTTTTGGAGGTACAAGGGTAATCAATAACAAGGTTTGAAGCCATTACATTTGTTTTAATTGAACTTAGGTAGGGAGCATAACAATTATTCCCTCCAACCATCTTAACTAAATCAAATTCACTATTTTCATATAAATGTTTAAATCATCATGTTTCCACTTTAAAATGTATATATACAACACTTATAA
>SNQJ01S0039783.1:56237-71781 GCA_010110895.2 Picea sitchensis
TATATATATATATATATATATATTTCAAATTTTATTAAATTAAGTAAAACCATAATCAATCCACATACATTTGAAAATATAGATTTATTAAATTAAATGAAATTATGATGATCCTTGAGAGGCCACTCATTTGAATGCATGTTTATTGGTGAAGTTAATGTCCTTGAAAAAATTATGGAGGGACAATCCCAAAAGCTATTTAAGAATCTTTTTTAAATGTGAGGGGGTAATCTCCAAAGCTATCCAATGAGCTTTTTTTAATGTCAAGAAAAAAATGTGCAATCATGTACGAGGAATCTTGTCCAATCAAAATAATATTGATAAATGATTTCCTTTTATCCCACACCTTTTATTCAAAATCAAATCAAATAGTATATAGAAAGCTTCTGGTCGGTTTCTATAGGTAATTTCATGCACAAAAGGGGTTAAATTTTTTATATATTCTTCTTTGATAAGATATAACATGAGGTTTAAAGAAGTTTAAATAAGATATTTTATATTACTAGTCGTAAACGGTTTTCATTTTTGCCTGACAGAAACCAAGAAATTTAACCTTAAGTTTTTAGTCTCTATTTTATTTACATTTTTTTGCCCTTTCAAATAGGCATACGATTTGTTTTAACCAATAGGAAACTTGAGGGTTTTATTTGGCCTCATACCGAGGCAAGGTGTTTTAAACTATGGTTTTAAAATTATTAAACTACTGTGAAGGTGAACTAATGCTATCTCTAGACATAGCAGTAGTTAGTTAACATTTTTTGTTAGAATTGCATATCCTAACTTTTCTTTCAACCATTCACCCATAGCTTGGTTGTTCTTCAATTGTCACATACACTAGCATGCAAACTGTCGTGGCTTTGTTCACGAAACAAATGCACCGACATGTAAACTTCAGTGGCTTTGTCTAGCCTTTCCTTCTAGCTTCCAACCAAGATCTTCCTCTATTTCCTCCTTTCCTCATGGCTTCCAAACAACGTGCCTTTCCTTCTAGCTTCCAACCAAGATCTTCCTCTATTTCCTCCCTTCCTCATGGCTTCAAATCAACGTTTCCTGCATCCATTTCCTTTGATCCCTGCAATCCAAGGTTAGTTCATTTCTCTCAAACTTGTCACTGGTTGGTTCTCTTAGACTTGTCACTAGTTTGCATAACTAAGTTATTCAATTTCTCTTAGCCTTGTCACTAGTTTGCATAATTACAACAAGGAAAAAAACAACAAGAACATGTCAAGTTTACAATCTAACATTCTTAAAAGTTTTCTCATTTTGGGATATATATTTTCATATTTACTCGTTTTGCGATATATATTTTTAGTAAATTGCTTGACTGTGCAAAAACAATTACAGGGTGCTTACCTCATTTTCCTTTCTTGAAGACTTGCAGGCATGTCATGATGTGGAAATGGCTCTGCATGGTTTTCTGGCTCGATTGACTATTCCTTTTGTTTTCTGCATTAACGTTGTCGCATGACCGTCCAACGGAGGAATTACTTGTTGTCATTATGTCTCGCAATATTGGGTGTTTCAGACTAGGATTTTAGCTACCAGATGAAGAGTCGATGAGCAACTTCCAAACTCTGGAGGTCGCATGTTTGGTCGAGGGAGTTGCATCCCCATTCAAATATGCGTAGGACCTTACCTAAATATTCAGAGGCCAACCCATCCAACCAAAAACCCACTATCTCAATACACCGATGAAGTCAAAGAATATATCATTAGGGGGGAAGTGAGAAGGAACGAGGGGAAGGACTGACAAATTTGTAAAGAACACGAGAGGTAGTAGCGCACACAGTAGAATTCTTGGGCAAAGCAGGACTAAGGGAATGTTTTCCTGTCTCTTCAACCATAAGTTGTTCTGACAAGACAGAGTCAAAGGTCTGAAGTGAAGCACCTTCAACTGACTAAAGTTCCTTCAAGTGAGGTCCCCTTGGTAGCAACCGGGAAGCAATCCCGAGAATTCAAGGAATAAGCTAGAATAAGAATTGTGTTGAGTTCTGTCGGGATGGTTGAGTTAGGGCACATATCCATCCATAACATAGGATCGAGGGGAAATTTTGCGTGTGGAAGTATTCAATTTGACATATCGTATGCCAGTACACCTGTTTTTGGGAGTAACATGCAGTAATCAGAAGAAGAATGTCGACTCGACATGGGCCCTATGCCCAGGTGGGTGGTTCCTGGGCTATGGGTATTTTATTATGTCTGCATACTCGACTAGCTCTAATAAATGAGATCTAGTAGAGGTGATTGTTTGTCTCTCTAAGGAGGCGTGGGCTCCTTCCAAGCACCCGTTCCCCACAAAAGTATGGGTCATTGCCAAGAGATAGACAATCAGTTGGTGTTTGCATCCTGAATTCCTTCTTCCCCAGCTTGTTCTTTGTTCTTCAAGTCCCTTGGTAACCTTGGTATCAATAGAAAATGTTAATAATTTTCAATTTCGCGGAAACTCTATGAAATGAAACCACTTGTGATGATTCCTCTGACTATGTTGCTCCCACGTATGTTGTTGTCTCTACCCCCACCTATATCTTTGTTGTAACATGAGTCATTCTCAGAGTCGGCTATGCCATTCACAAGTAGAAAGGAAAGATCATCTCTCTGGCCTTATCACCCTGGTTCCCACGAGTAGATTTGAGAGCTGGGAAATCATGTCCCTCCAAGGGTTTGTCATGGACTTCTTGACCTTCTTCTTTAGGTAGGTACAAAAGGGAATATCTCCTTTGATTTCAATCTCTGGGAGACCAAGTTCAATCTCTTTAGGCTAAGCTAAACATAAGTTATTCTCCTTCATCTGTGTTGTGTTACGTTGCTTGTACTCCAAGTTGAACACTAGACCTAGGAGGGCACATCCTAGAGTGTGTGGCAACCCTGGCACATGCTAACAGATAGATGATAGAAGACATATGGACAACATGCCATCCAAATGCATGCACAATATACTAAGAACATGGGTAATCATCAAAATGTACTATGAACAACCACATTGCAGTGTTTCATATATTTAAATATGAAGGCGAGGCACACAATCCAAAGTAGCCTGATTCATTTTTCAAGAGTTAATTATATTTTAAAATGACATGCTTGGACAATTTTAGTAAGTCAATCTAGTGCATTAGTTAATTAATTTAGTGAATACTTATATTGAAATCTGGAATACTTATTATTACAATGGGCTATCATTTTGTTATGTAGATTGAAATCTATTTGTCCAAAAAAGTGTGGGCCTTCATATTGTTTTATTGCGCATTATTTATTTGTATGTATATATGTAACTAAGTTTTACTTGAGTTTGAGTTTTAAGTTGGGTTGTGATGAGTTAGTTTATTGATTGAAATAATGATTATTTTTTGTCTTGAGCATGATTGAATTAATGATTAGTTTTGTCTCCTCCATGTGGGTGCTTTGTATTTTGATGTTGCAGTTTTGCATGGATGAATGGATTCTCTTTGCTTTCCAACCTTTTCGAGCAACATCTTCTCCCTCCCCCTTCCTTTTTTCTCCCAAATTTCTTTAAAGGTTTGAATAAGGTTTTTTTCATATAGGTGTGTCATTGCCACATCAATTTAAAATATTTCTATTAACAATGATTTTTGAAAGCTTGTTACCTGTAACTACATCAATTTCAAATATGTTCTATTATTAATATGTTGTGTTACTTCATCAATTTAAAATATGTTCTATTAATAATGATTCTAGCCAGGTTACATCAAGTTATTAATTATTGATACATATATCAATGGGACGTTTTTTTCTATCCATGTACTTTGGTTAGATACCTTTTCCACTACCTAAAACTTAGAATAAAAGTAACAGCGCTATGCCTCTTCTGCTCATCGATGGCAGTTCTAAAAGAACAAATGCATGTGAAGAGGAGGCCATTTGACTTTGAATAGCTTTTCAGAATGACATACAAGTTTAAACATATAATCAAATTTAAAAAAAGAGGGATTAAGTTAAATTGGTAGATGATTTTGGTTGGAGTTTGAAATTAAAGGGTTTTATTGTTGGTGTTATATGTGTTTTATGGAGTTGGGAAAAATAATGTTGAAATGCTTTTAATATTTTTTTCTTCAGGTGAAATTAGTTTATTATTGGATTTTCACACACTCAAGTAAAATTTATTTTTGAATGTAGAAATGGATTCAACTTGTTGAAAAATCTATAAACTTTATAATAATATAATAACTCAAATGTTAGGATCCAACAATTTCTTACTCAATTTCAAGCAAATATCCTAAAAATATTACCTAAAAAAATCATTTCTTAGAACATTTAAACTATAAAGCTGTACATAATTCAACATGTTTATTTTAATTAAAGAATGAAATCAGATTTTCTAAATCCATATGAGAAAAAAAAACATTACCTTACTTTTATTTTTTCTTATGTTTCCAAAAGATTTTATATTTTATATTTGTTTCCTGTTATTTTTTTAATAGTTTTACATGAAGTTTTTTTGGTTAATTTAGTTAAATTATCTAACTTTTTAGTTAGACAAATTCAAATGTTGAATTGATATTCACAATCTAATAGGATAAAGATATAATCATATGTTTATATCATCATATTTTCACTTTAAAAATATATACACAATATTTATAAATAATAATAATAATATATAAACTAAATATATACACTTAACATAAATAAAATATTATTTTAATGATGTTTATTTAATTTCAGGAATGAAATCAGAATCTTTAAAGCCATATGAGAAAAAAAAAAGCATTACTTTATTTCTATTTTATTTTCTCATCTTTTAAGAAGATTTTATAGTCATATTTGTTTCCTGTTATTTGTTATTTTTTAATAGTTTATGAAGTTTTTTTGTTGTTGTTAGTTTGGTTAAAATATTTTGTTATTTGTTATTTTTAATAGTTTTATGAAGTTTTTTTTATTGTTGTTAATTTAGTTAAATATTATATTTTAACAATGCTCATTTTGATTCAGAAATGAAATCAAAATCTCAGAGGTATATGAGAAAAAAAAGCATTATTTTATTTTTTATTTTTATTTTCTTATCTTTTTTTTTTTTTTTTTTTTTTTTTTTTTTTTTTTTTTTTTTTTTTTTTTTTTTTTTTTTTTTTTTTTTTTTTTTTTTTTTTTTTTTTTTTTTTTTTTTTTTTTTTTTTTTTTTTTTTTTTTTTTATGAAGTTTTTATTTATTTATTGAATTTAAATATTTTAACTTTTAGTTGACAAATTTAAATGTTGAATTCACAATCTAATAAGATAAAGATATAATCATATATTTACATCATCGTATTTTATTTTAAAATATATACAATATTTATAAATAATAATAATAATATATAAACTAAGTATATATAAGTAATATATAAATGAAAATATGATATTTTTAATGTATATATATAAAATAATTATTATATATATATATATATGTACTCAATATCAAAGATAAACAAACTTTATTATATAGAAAAACAATTTTACGACAATATATATAATCAAAATTCTTTTTTAACATCTTTCTCTAAATTTTGAATTTCCAATTTTACTAAAGTATAATCAACACAGATTCATTTTTAGTGCAAATTTGATTTTTTTTTTTTAATCAACACAGATTCATTTTAAATCTTATAAAATTTGATTTTTTTTGAAAAGTTCATAAATCTTAAATAAATTTATATTTATCTATATAAATAATAATAATAATAATAATAATAATTTATTTTTAAAATTATGACTAAGACACTAAATTAATTTATAAGACATCCACTGCTTTTGCATAACTTCCATAATAATGATAAGTGAAGAGCCAGTACCACTTCTGAAAAGCCTACATTTAATACCAGATATGAGACGATAAGCACTATCTTTTCATTCCCTCCATCAAAGTTTAAATCAGACATTTTATGTTGTTTAAAATGTTTTTGGAAAATGTTTTTAGAGAATGGCGGAGACTGGACAGGAGGTCATTTGACTTTGAAGAGCTTTCAAGGAAAGACATAAAAGTTTAAACATATAATGGAATTTACATTAAAAAAAGGTTTCAGTTAGAGGTGGTAGAACTTGTTTCGAATTGGAAATTAAACTGTTTTGTTATTGTTATATGGAGTTCTCAAAAATAATGTTGAAATGTTTTTTATATTTTTTTTTCGTGAAATTGGTTTACAATTTAGTTTTCACATAATCAATTGCGAATACTTTATATGATTTCGGTTTTTTTTAATTAATGTATATATTTTTGAATTATTATTAATATTTTATTTTAAATATAATATATATTTTTTTGGATTACCATTAATATTTTATTTTAAATATAATTTATTTTAATTAATTTTATTTTAAATTTAAGATAATATTTGATTTTAAAATTCATGTAAAAGAAACTTCATTTTATATGGGTTTCAAAACCTTTGTAATAGTTTTTTTTTGTTAGTTAAATATACCAACTCCCTCACCCCACGACTCTATACCATGGGGACAAAACCTTGTAATAGATTATGAAAAATATATATATATTTTTCAATTTGACATATAGTTTCCTTTCAACAATTTAGTTTTGATTGAAAGGTTACTTACTATGTGCATAATTTTAACATATCCATTTTGATTTAAGAAATGAAATTAGGATTTCCAATTTTTATGAGATCTTTTTAATAATTTACTTGGATTATGTTACTTTTTGGTTGACAAATTTAGTTTTCAACTTTATAATTTGTTGAGAGGAAAAGTGTTAAATTTATATTTACAATTCAAATATTGTTACATAAATGTTTATGTTATCATATTTTTACTTTTAAAAAACATATATATAATATTTATAATAAACAAGTGTTGTATGGGAGCATAGTCCCTGCCAGGTTGGTATGGGAGTAAATGTGACCTAGTATAGGCAGGTTGCTAGAAAGTTGAAATACATGTGGTTTGCGTGCAGAACATAGTATTCCCGAATTAGTTCTTCTTGAAAAAATATAAAAAATTATCAATGTTTGAATGGTTGTTGGACACAAAAAAATTAGCATTACTGAATTGGTTATTTTTAAAACTAGGACATAGAAAGTCATCATAAATAAATGGGGTTGAAGTGTAAATGAAACAAAGTGTTTGGTGCAAAATGTATATGAGGGAAATGTTGTGTGCAAGGTGCATATTTTGAAAGATGGGGCAAAAGTAAATGACGGTTGGCAGGCCGAGCACCATCTAATTTTGGAAAGTATATAGCAAATGTTTTATTTTTTTGAAAGTATATAAGAAAGTAAAAAAATTGTTGACAGTGCAAGATTAAATTTGGAAATTTAAATGCATTTTCAATGTGGACTAGTGAAAGATAAAAATATATGATGACATAAAATTAATAGGAGATAAGAAATATAAAAATTTTAATGTATTTGTGAACATTTGCCATAAATGCATTTGTTATAGAGAGTGCTGAAAGATAAGAGTAGAGACATTAGAATATAAAAACTTAGATGCATTTTTATTTGAAATCTGTCAGAAAATAGAAGTTTGTTACATACCACTGCAAATGTTGAAATATAAAAAAAAAAACAAAGTGTGTTACATATAAACTAGAATTTCAATGCGTTTTTCATGTAGACTAGGATTGGGGCTCCTGCGAACCATTAGAGAAATATTTACAAGAAACAGGATTGTGGAAAGAAGATAGAGTGCAACAGTTGCAAAAGAAAATAAATGGAAAGGTATAAGTGTTTGCCTATACATGTTTATTTAAGAAAGCGGAATAACTGGGTTGAGAAACAAAGAAAGATGGGATGAGTAAACTTACAGTGAGGGTACATATGAGCGCTTTGGCTATTTACTTGCAGGTTCCCTTTCATTGATGTCGGCGACGACTGCGGTTTCAAGGATGTTCTCCAGGGCTGCGGGAATGCTGGCAACTGCCCGTTGTCTTTCGTTGGCGGCCTGTTTCAATTGCCTTTCGACCCATTCTTCAATGTATGCTCTCATTGGGGCGATGTTGATCTCATTCCAGATCTTGATGTTGAAAAGATCATTTTCTAATTCCTGGAAGTCGATAGAAAGATTAGAGAGAACCTGATGAATTTCCTCATTTTGTACTACATATTTGACTAGTCAGTCATGGACGTGAGATTGATCAAATTGAAGGATGTTGTAAAACTTTTCCAGAGAGAAGGTCTTCAACATAACAACCTTTTTATTGAACTCTTCTCTGGCTAAAGGCAAGGAGTTTGCGATTAAGAGGGAGTCTTGGAAGTCGTTTGTTTTCCTAGCTAAGTCTATATTTGACAGCTTTGTGAATAATTTATCTTTCTTTGATATGACTTGTTCACATGACTGAACAATGAGACGCAGGTTGTTTACTTTTTCTTTCCAACATGCATTCAATTGGCCGATCCGGTTTTTGGATGGAAGATCTTCTTCTCTTCTTTTTGTTTCTGTCATATTGTTGACAATCTTGCCAAAAGGGATGACCGTTTTTAAGAATAAATTTTCTTCATCTTTTAATTCATCTTGCAAAAGCTCGAGCAAGCTATGTGCCCTGGTTCCAAGGGAAGCAATAGTTTGTGATCTTTTCCAGGCATCGGTAACCAGTTCCATTCTTTTTGTGATATTTTTTTCCACATATCCTTTATAGGATGTGAGCAGGGTGGAGGGTGCTTTTACATTGGGTGTAGGGGTGCCAGGCATGGCTATTGCCAAAGGATCGACAAGCAATGGCATAGGAAAGAAAGCGTCTTTCAATTCCTTGACTCGGTCCTTCAGTCTGACATTGTGGGTCTCCATGCGTTCAATGGAGTCATGAAGCGCTTCTCCAGTCGCGGTGTGAAGTTGACAGATTTGGGACGACCACATGTTGGCAACGTCAACCTCTGAACAAGATTTGCCTTTGATATTTTGAACATTTTTTTTTTCTGAAATATCAATTGTTTGTTCCGGCTATCAAAAACAACGCTCTGGAACACGAAGGATTCATCTTCGTCAAAATTTTGGGCAACGGATATGTCCATTGGATGGCTATGGTGGATGGCGTCCTCGGGCTGATCAAAGAAGGGGAACATGGCATCCAGATTAGTGTCAATTTCCATGTTCTCAGTCTGAATTTCCGGGTCTTCTGCCTGCCCCACATTTTCTTTTCTCTTCTTCCCCACTAGAAGCTTGTGATAACTATCAATTTTAGAGTGAGGAGGGCCGTTATCTCCTCCTCCATTTGAAGAATTCTGGGTTTCTTTGTTGCTGTGATGGGTTGTTTGAGTGACGCTCCGGGATGTTGTACTTTTTTTAGTGGTATTTGCGGATTGAACACTCTTGTCACTGGGGTCTTTCCCCTGTTGCATGTACAATTTGGTGTAGCTTTGCACTGTCTCTACATCGTCGGCATTAGAGGCAAGCTCGTGACTGTCTCTATTTTTGTGCAGGTGTTTATTTACAAAATAATCGCCGAGGCCAAGTGAATGTAAACGTTGTCTAAAAATATCATAGGGGTCAAATCCTTTTATGTGTTCGTCATATCTGAGGTTGGAGATACTAAAATGTGCCACGAAATCGTCAAATTTGTTGACTTTTTTCAACATGAACTCCCCTATTTTCCAAGGCATAGGAATGAACTATTTTTTTTTCTTCCTTTGGAACAGATGGAACTAGTAACTGTATTGACGTGCTACTTCTGCAATAAAAATTATGTCCATAATGTGACATGGAAGGAGAGCAGGTTGTTCTGTGGAGCCAAAAATTCTTATGACAGTGTAATTATCCAAATGTTGGATTGTTCCCTTTTTGTCCAAAAAATTAGTTGCATGTTCAGATAAGCGGGGAACATTTTCTCCTAACAAGAAAAATTTGAAAACAGAGAGGAAGCCAATAAAAACCTCATAAAAACAGTGGGAAGCCTTGTGCTTCCACAAGGCCTAGTACCAGAACATTACTAGGTGGAAATTGCAGTTGTCATTCTTGGACAGAGATAGTTGCAGAAATCGACAGGAATGTGCTATTGCAAAAACTAAATAGGATGACATATAAAATTTCTTTCCCCTTTTGTAGCTTGACAATTGGGAAGAGATTTCATAAGAAATTATCCTTCCCCGATAAAAAATGGCTTGTTCGTTGACTGTGAAATACAAAATGTAAAGATCCATGCGAGAAATAGTAGCTGTGGATTCCTGTCCCGTTATTCTTGTTAACAACCAGGCAATTTTGCGAAAGGATTTTTAAATGAACTAACCTGCATGCTTGTAATATCTTCAAGAACTAGATACGGGTTTTCAAAAAAAGGGGGCAAGAGGTCCAATCCGTTATTATGCTTTGCTTGGAACTATTTGCAATCTTCTCCTTTGAATGTCAATGTTGACTTGGGCAATTTCAACATCTGTCGGAAGAGATGAGGTGACAAAGAAACAGAAGAGCGGTCGTGCAGTGGAATAATTCTTTTCTCTGCAATAAATTTATTGACACACTAAGAGACCAAGTCCTTACAATCAAAAACCTCAGGGACACAACTCGCATGAGCAATCCCGGAGGTCCAAATTACTTGGTTCTCTGCAACAGAGGTTGAGTAATAAGAAAATGCCCTGGACCAGTGGAAGTTTTGGTTGTGACGGCTGAAGATGTTCACTGTATATCCACAGAAATGGTGTGGAACTGATGCCATAGGTTTATGAGAAGGTTGCTTTGCTGTAGATGATGGTTTAAATGAATAGTCACAACGAATAATGTAACTTTTTGCTAAATCTTGGTTAAATGCTTATGAATGGGAAAGCTCCTCGAGCCTTTCGTTGATTAATGACAATCAGTATCGGTGGTGCATGATGAACTGTTAGGAGTAAAGTTTATTTATTGCATATTTAGAAATGCGAAGGTGGTGGGTACGATGAAGAGAAATTAAGGAATGGAGGTTTCTTGAACATGTGAAGGCCACGCGATGTGAACAGGATTTCATGATTTTGAAATGAACACTCGGAAGGGACAATATAATCTCCCCACAATTTTTGGTTTAATGCGCATGAATACGAGATTTCCTCGACCCTTTCGCCCATCAATGACAATATATATGGTTTCTGCATGGTGGCCTGTTAGAATTAAATGCCAGTAATTCCATATTTAGAAACAGGATATGTCTATATATATAAAAAAAATTATATTTTCTTTTATTGTAGAGAAGTGTGAAGGTAACGAAGATGGCAGAGAGAAAGGAAAGAATGGAAAGTTCTGAAAAGTGGTTGGACGTGATTCAAAAAAGTGTTACGGGGATATTCAGGAAGAGATCATGAAGTGGGAGTTCAGCAACCAGTTTGTATATTTGCGGAATTTCAGAAAAATGGCTAAGTATGGAATAGGGAAATTGCTAATTGCATGCGTAGCAATAAGATCTTATATATAATTGCTAACTGCTAATTCCAAAAGGATGTCATACAGGAAATAACGACTACGAACTGAATATTTCTTCAACCCGACAAAGGGACGATTCCCTAAATAAATTTGAACAAATGGCGAAGTATGGAAAGCGGACATATGGGCTTCAAAACGGGTTGACAATAGTTCCAATAAATATGCGAGGAAGCGGTGGTTAAATTGTATTTCTCAAAAAATTTCAGTGCAAAAAATGTGCATCACAAAAAAGAGCATGATAGGTGGACCGTAATACAAAAAAGTGTAAAATTTCATGTTTCGGAATTTTTGAGAGCAAAATGTGTAAAATGGAAGAGATCATGAAAAGTGCATGATAGGTTGACCGTAATACGGAAAAGGGCATGATCTAAGAATGGTTGCAAATTTGTATATCTATCAATTTGTATATAGCAGAGCTACGAATGTTGTTTGGAGGTCCTGGAAAAGTAGAGATGCAATGTTGATGCAGCCAATGAGGTCCTCCTGTCAATTTCTATATGGTGGAACTCTGGGTGGCAGTTGTGGGATAGGGAACAATAGAGGCTCAATTTAAAGAAAGGGGAAGCGGTGGTTGGAAACACGTGAATTGGGAAAATAGAAAGGTGGAAGACATTTTTCATAAGTGCGAATTGGTTTCAAAGAAACCCCATTGTTGCAAAATCATGATCTACTAGTTATCAGGAAATGTGTTGTTGAAGATTACATTTTATTGCAACGTGCGCATGCAGTTATGTTCTTGATACATTATTCCATGAATGTAACATACCAACTGAAGTAGTGAACTTTGTTTTGTACTAACTAGCATTAAAACTTAATAATTGCATCTCTAGAAACATGAAGAATGATTTTGTTGGAACATTTTACATTGGTATTAGTAAACAGAAGATCGAAAAAGTACGAGAGCACCGAAGTATGGCATTTAGAACATGCATGAAACCCAGAAAAGTGGCAGAGACGAAGAGTCCAAGGCCAAAATTTCGTAATAGCAAATCCATTTAAAAAAATAAGAAAAGTATTGAGTACTGTACATCTATGCTTAGAAATTGGATCCACTTCTTCGGTTGAAAACATTGAACATATATGCGACAAACATAGGCACGGGTTCCGCAGTATGCAAGATACTTGGAGTTTTCTCCTCGATTAATCATCCTCTGCTGAAATTGATATTTTTCGGAAGCTTTGCCTGAGCAAGAAGACGAAAAATGGTTGCGGGGCAAGTGGAATAGCCCTTAGTTGAAATCGACTCTTCATAGTCGAAAAAAATTCAGTAGTACAGCTTGAACATGCAATTACAGAGGCCCAAATTAGTCCAATATGGGCAGAAGGAGATGACTAGTAGGAAAATGGGTTGCAACAACGAAAGTTTTGCACCTGACACCCAAAAATGTTAAACAATTTTTTTTTGGCTTGAAATATATCTCTGGAAGCATCAACATATGATTGCTTTACAGTCAAACTCTTCCACCCAGAACGAACTAATTTGGAACTATGGAATTCCTACTTTGGCGGTGCAAAGTGGTTGTTGCGTTCACTGTTCGTTTTTTTTTCTTGAAACTCCTTTTGGTGTTGTCATGACTGCGATCATCGAGCCGGGAAGGTCCGTTCATTATGGTTCATTTCAATTTGGGCCCATGAGTGGGAATATTTTCTGCATTGCCATCATCCATTGTTGTATCATCGTTCGTCAGATCATCTTCTTCTAGCTTGGAATTCATGGCATAAAGTTCTGCAATAGGCATGACTGCAAGTGGGCAGGTTCTCTAAGTAGCCAAGGTTGGCATCAAATTTTTTGGCTTGAAATATATCTCTCGGTGTACCAAGGGACAATATTGTTTCTTGCTCGTGGTCGGAGAGAGATGAATAGTAAGAATATGCCCTGGAATAGTGGAACCTGTGGCCATTATGCCCCAATGTGTTGACTCTGTGTGGAGAGAATTGCCGCTAGAAGTTATTAAGAATTTTCATTTGCGAGAGACAATGTTTCAAATGAAAATCAGGGAGGGATAATATAAGCCTCTGCAAACTCTAGTTTAATGCATATCAATGGAATATCTCCTCGAGCCTTTCATTAATCAATGACAATTTCCATGGGTCGTGCAGAATGAGCTATGACCATCACAGTTCACTAATTGCACAATTAAAAAAAAGTGCGAAGGTGGCGGTGACGGCAAAAAGACTAAGAATCAGAAATTTCTTAAAAGCACCAACCCATCGGCTGACAAAAAAAAAAGATTGTGTTGACTTTGAAATGAATACTTGGAAAGGATAACATTCTTGTGCACAAATCTTAGTTTAATTCATACTAATGACAAATATTCTCTGAAATTACGGACATTAATGACAACTGTAACGGTTGCTATAGGATGGCTACTAGCATTAAAGCTTAATTATTGCATATGGAAAACGGTCAGGTGGGTTACAAAAGAAAAACAGAAGAAGATATACCCAGGAGACGTGAAGGCCCGATGGTCTTCTACCTGGCAGACAGGTTCTGAGCCTAGCGGGCTGAAAATTGAGCCTCTATTATTCTGTGTCTTACAAATAACACCTACACTTCCGCGAGATACAAAATGGTAGGTGGAGTTGCGGGTTGGTTGGTTCAACATTGCGAGTTGGTTGGTTAAACATGTACTTTTATAAAGTATGGACATCAGATTTTATAGAACATATCCGAATCCGTGATTCCATACTTGGGCACTTTTTGTTTCGCGTGTTTGCGGCCTGGTGGGATGAAAATTGAGTATCTATTGTTTTGTGCCTTACAAATAGCACCCACGGTTCCGCGATATACAAATTGACAGTGGCAGTTGCAGAGATGAGTTTCTATATAAAGTATAGACATGAGATTTTATACAACATATGCGGATCGCTTATTCCATACTTAGGCACTTTTTTTATCGCAGGTTCGCGGCCTAGCGAGCTGAAAAAATACTGAATATTGTTTTGTGTTCTACAAATATCACGCAGATTGCCACAATATACAAATTGAAAGCACGACCTACGAGTTTCTTGGCTGAACATTGCATTTGTATTGTTCTAGAACATATGCAGATTCTTCGTTCCCTATACTACAAATAGCAACCGCATTTTCGTGATATACAAATTGACAGGAGGACCTACGGGTTGCTTGAATGGACATTGTATTTGTATTGTTCTACAACATATGCGGATTCCTCATTCCATACTTGGGCACTTTTTGGATCGCAGGTTCGCAGCTTGGTGGGCTGAAAATTAAGTATCTATTGTTCTGTGTCCTACAAATAACACCTACACTTCCGCAATATACAAATTTACAAGCGGGCTTCTGGACATAGTCTCTATATAAAGTATGGAATGAGGAATCCGCATATGCGCGAAGCACTTGGACATAGTCACAGCGCAAGGCACTTGGACGGTTTTGACAGCCTTAAATGTTTACCTACATGCCTCAGAGCCTTAAATGTTTATTTAACATGTATATCACAGAACAGACTGGACATGAAAAATAAAAATAAAAATTGAATAATTGATTGAATAAAATTTAACAAAACATTATCACATATTAATAATGAATACTATATTTAATATTAATATTACACGATAGATATCATAAATTTAATTTATAGTTTATGAATGGAAGTAAATGGGTGGGTTGCAAGTTGCAATACATGTGGTATCCATGCATAATTTAGTATTCCCGAATTAGTTTTATTTGAAATTTATCAAAAAGTATTAATGTCTGGTACATCAACGAAGGTTCGTTGGTTCACATTTTCCATTTTCCATTTTTCCATTGATATTCTATAAATTACTCAGTCTCACGTATATGACGGAATTGTTGGGTGCAAAATGTATATGACGGAAGTGTTGGGTGCAAAATGTATATCACGGAACATGCTTGACATGAAAAATGAAACATGTGAACCCGTGACTCCGCCAACCCGCAACTCCGTAATTGTTGGGTGCAAAATGTATATGGCAGAAGTGTTGGGTGCAAAAAGTATATCACAGAACAAGCTAGACATGAAAAATGAAAAATTAAAATAAATTTCACCTTTATTATCATAAACAAAATTAAAATTCCAAATTTACATTTAAAAACGTTAAAAATAATATTGAATAAAATTTAAATAATTGTTTATAGTTGTTGGGTGCAAAATGTATATTGCAGAAGTGTTGGGGTGCAAAAAGTATATCACGGAACAAGCTGGACATGAAAAATGAAAAATTAAAATAAA
>SNQJ01S0039783.1:73452-93033 GCA_010110895.2 Picea sitchensis
TCCAAATTTACATTTAAAAACATATAAGTATATGACGGAAATGTTGGGTGCAAAATGTATATGACGGATTATCATAAACAAAATCAAAATTCCAAATTTACATTTAAAAAAGTTAAAAATAATATTGAATAAAATTTAAATAATTGTTTATACTTGTTGGGTGAAAAATGTATATGGGGGAAGTGTTGGGTACAAAAGGTATATCACGGAACAAGCTGGACATGAAAAATGAAAAATTAAATTAAATTTCACCTTTATTATCATAAACAAAATCAAAATTCCAAAATTCCAAATTTACATTTAAAAACGTATAAGTATATGACGGAATTGTTGGGTGCAAAATGTATATCATGGAACATGCTGGACATGAAAAATGAAACATGTGAACCCGCGACTCGCCAACCCGCAACTTCGTAATTGTTGGGTGCAAAATGTATATGGCGGAAGTGTTGGGTGCAAAAAGTATATCACGGAACAAACTGGACATGAAAAATGAAAAATTAAAATAAATTTCACCTTTATTATCATAAACAAAATCAAAATTCCAAATTTCCAAATTTACATTTAAAAACCTATAAGTATATGACGGAATTGTTGGGTGCAAAATGTATATGATGGAAGTGTTGGGTGCAAAATGTATATCACGGAACATGTTGGACATGAAAAATGAAACATGTGAACCCGCCAACCCACAACTCCGTAATTGTTGGGTGCAAAATGTATATGGCGGAAGTGTTGGGTGCAAAAAATATATCACAGAACAAGCTGGACATGAAAAATGAAAAATTAAAATAAATTTTACCTTTATTATCATAAACAAAATCAAAATTCCAAAATTCCAAATTTACATTTAAAAACCTTAAAAATAATATTGAATAAAATTTAAATAATTGTTTATACATGTTGAGTGCAAAATGTATATGGCGGAAGTGTTGGGTGCAAAAAGTATATCACGGAACAAGCTGAACATGAAAAATGAAAAATTTAAATAAATTTCACCTTTATTATCATAAACAAAATCAAAATTCCAAATTTACATTTAAAAACGTATAAGTATATGACAAATTGTTGGGTGCAAAATGTATATCACGAAAGTGTTGGGTGCAAAATGTATATCATGGAATATGCTGGACATGAAAAATGAAACATGTGAACCTGCAACTCTGCCAACCCGCAACTCCGTAATTGTTGGGTTCAAAATGTATATGGCGGAAGTGTTGGATGCAAAAAATATATCACGGAACAAACTAGACATGAAAAATGAAAAATTAAAATAAATTTCACCTTTATTATCATAAACAAAATCAAAATTTCAAAATTCCAAACCTTAAAAATAATATTGAATAAAATTTAAATAATTGTTTATACTTGTTGGGTGCAAAATGTATATGGCGGAAGTGTTGGGTGCAAAAAGTATATCACAAAACAAGATGGACATGAAAAATTAAGAATTAAAATAAATTTCACCTTTATTATCATAAACATAATCAAAATTCCAAAATTCCAAATTTACATTTAAAAGCATATAAGTATATGACGGAAAATGTATATGATGGAAGTGTTGGGTGCAAAATGTATATCACTGAATATGCTACACATGAAAAATGAAACATGTGAACCCGTCACTCCGCCAACCCGCCACTCCGTAATTGTTGGGTGCAAAATGTATATGGCGGAAGTGTTTGCAAAAAGTATATCACGGAACAAGCTGGACATGAAAAATGAAAAATTAAAATAAATTTCACCTTTATTATCATAAACAAAATCAAAATTCCAAAATTCCAAATTTACATTTAAAAACGTATAAGTATATGACGGAATTGTTGGGTGCAAAATGTATATGACGGAAGTGTTGGGTGCAAAATGTATATCACGGAACATGCTAGACATGAAAAATGAAACATGTGAACCTGTGACTCTGCCAACCCACAACTATGAAACATGTGAACCCGCGACTCCGCTAACTCGCAACTATTTTTAAGATCACGGCCAACCGCCCAGCGATTTGACTAGTAAAGTCTACGAAGGTATACATACCCTACCCCCCTCTGGATTTGAACCTGTGACCTCTTAAGAGGAAACACATGTTCTTAACCATTAGGCCCACTCGTGTATGAGACCTCCTTGTTTGTGGGACAAGGGACCCCCCTCCATCCAGCGATTTGACTGGTAAAGTCTACGAAGGTATACATACCCTACCCCCCTTTGGATTTGAACCTATGACCTCTTAAGAGGAAACACATGTTCTTAACCATTAGGCCCACTCAAGCTGTAATAATTGTTTATACTTGTTGGGTGCAAAATGTATATGGCTGAAGTGTTGGGTGCAAAAAGTATATCACGGAACAAGTTGGACATGAAAAATGAAAAATTAAAATAAATTTCACCTTTATTATCATAAACAAAATCAAAATTCAAAAATTCCAAATTTACATTTAAAAACGTATAAGTATATGACGAAATTGTTGGGTGCAAAATGTATATGATGGAAGTGTTGGGTGCAAAATGTATATCACGGAACACCCGCCACTCGCCAACTCGCGAGTAATTGTTGGGTGCAAAATGTATATGGCGGAAGTGTTGGGTGCAAAAAGTATATCACGGAACAAGCTGGACATGAAAAATTAAAAATTAAAATAAATTTCACCTTTATCATCATAAACAAAATCAAAATTCCAAAATTACATTTAAAAACGTTAAAAATAATATTGAATAAAATTTAAATAATTGTTTATACTATTCATTAAGTAAAAAGTGTTATAGCATTATATAAATTACTATAAATCTTGGTACAATGTTATGATATTCTATAAATATGACGGAATTGTTGGGTACAAAATGTATATGACGGAAGTGTTGGGTGCAAAATGTATATCATGGAACACTCTGGACATAAAAAATGAAAAATGTGAACGTGCGACTCCGCCAACCCGCGACTCCGTAATTGTTGGGTTACATGCGTTATGTATTAAATATTTCATGTACTATCAAACTTGGATACTAGGAACCTTCGTTGAAGTACCAGACATTAATAATTTTTTAGAAATTTCAAATAAAACTAATTCGAGAATACTAAATTCTGCATGGATACCACATGCACTGCAATAAATATTTCATGTACTATCAAACTTGGATATTAGGAACCTTCATTGAAGTACCAGACATTAATTAATTTTTTAGAAATTTCAAATAAAACTAATTCGAGAATACTAAATTATGCATGGCAACCCACTCATTTACTCTGATTCCAACCTGGCAGATGTTTCGTTGCAATTTTGACCATGGACTTCTACCTCACATGTGTTTTGACTATCAATAATATTTTCAGTTTTTTTTTTTAAATATTAATTAAAAATTAAATTATTTTTCGAAAATAAGAAAAGAAAACCATTTTTTATTAAAATTTTGTAAAAATCATTTGAAAAATTTAAAATAATCAAACTTCTACTAAAATTTTGTAACAATTATTACCTAGGAATTAGGTAAATGAGTTATAGAACTCAAAATAAGGTAAATTAGTGATATAGCTCAAAGAAGCTACAAGCATGATCGACAACGGTGGAGAGGATGTTGGTATCAAATCTTAGGTTTGGCCTATGGTAGGTACTACAATTAGCTTGTGTTGGCTTTGATTACTATCTAGGGAATTTTTTTAACAACACATTTGTGTGGGCTTTGATTACTAACCGGGGATTTTTTTTAACAACACATGTATATGATCAGAAGTTTTTCTTTTTTTGACAACACATGCTCAAGAGATTTCGAGGTGAGCCAATATCATGAAACTATATGAACTTGCAGCACATTCTTTCTAAAAACAAGTGTAAAAGTAATTACTCATCCCTAAAATATGAAAAGTGATGTGTATAGTTTTGGAGTGGTATTGTTTGAGATCATATGTTGTAGACAACCCATAGATGTAAATGTAGCTGAAGAGGAAGTAAACCTTATGCGATGGGTAAGGAATTTAATCATCTAAATACGTTCTAGAAGTATTTTGCAAGTCCAATTTCCTTCATACCTTGCTCTCGTGCAATATCATCATTCTCTCGAACGTTGTACAAGAAGACATTTTTTTCTCATAAAGTAGTATTAGTCTATTATTTATTAGAAGATTTATATTTTATAGAAAATAAATATGTTTAAAGAGTTAGAAGTCGATAGTATTAATATATATAATTAATTAAAATATGTAAATAAATAATTAATTAAAATCTACAAATAAATAATTGAAAATAAACTATCCACTATTCTTATGTTTAATTTTTTTTTTATAAGATTGTAATTATAGTGTGAAAGGTTTTTTTTTTCCATATTCATTCTTTTCCTTATTCACCTATTTTCGTATGTTTAATTATTTTAATAATTTTGTGTTATAATTTTAATAGAAATGTTATCATGCCTATTTTTTCATCTTTAAATAGATTTTTTTATGTTTATTTTGCTTTTGAGTTAATAGTTGGTATATTAACAATATATTTTGTTTATTTGATTGTAATACCTTGGTTTTGAGTCTCCATATTAATAATGTATTTTGTTTATTTGATGAAAATCAGTGCCTAAACAATTAAAACAGGTTGGAGTGCTTAGGAAATGTAATACTTTGAACATTGCAAATAATAAAATACATTGTTGGTTGCAAGACTGACAAGGACAAAGTTATAGGGGGCTATGATTTCACGAGAGACGGGGCTAAAGGGGATAAGTATTTTTATTATATTTTATTTACCCATCTTGATTTTAATTGAGAAAAGAGGTTACATGAGCTTCTTGGGGGAAGGCCATGTGTTTCTTGATTTCATGTAATTATATGAACACCTCTTATGAGTTGTTTGGGGGTTCTTCTCCATTCACTCCATTCGCTCTATCATTTTGGTTCATTCACTATTTCATTATTGTTCTTGGTTGGGACATGTGGACGAATTGTTGAGGAAAAAAGTCAGTGTTTGCTATTTGTAGTAATTACTGGTGTATTCCATCCACAAATTGATGCATGCATGCTTGGGATGCATTGGCATGTGCTAAAATTTGTTCATGGCTGTGAATTCTGAGAGTAAGGGCATGGAGATTCTTAACCAGATGCATTGGAGCCATGGAAAGAGGTGGGCATCCTGAGGGACAGTGTGGCAGTGAAGGGGTTTCATTGTCTTTGGGTGGTGCAAGTTGGAGAGAAGAGAGTTGGTGTACTTTGAATTGTTGTGGGTTTAGAAACCTGTGAGAGCTTGAGTGTTAACTGGTTTGGGAAGTTGATTGTCGTTTTAGAACCCATCATTGTGGATTCATAGCCCTAGCTCGGGGGCGACATGTTGTTGAGACTTTGAACAACAATGTCTAAGGTTGGGTGGAATGTCCTTGTTCTATATCCAGTTGGTGATTGATTTAGTTTAAGATAAGTTTTTTATTTTATGTGTTTCGATGCTTGTATATTTATTTCCACTATGTATTAATTATTATGTGTGAGATTCGTTTTTATAATATGCATGTCTGCTAGTTATTACTGTGCATGACATATTGTTCATTTATTTTATGTTGTAGCATGAATATTGATTATTGCATGTGAGTCTTTCATGTTTCTTTATTAATTAAATGTTATCAAAATTTGAAATCAGATCAAGAAGTATGTTATTGGAGTAGTGTGACTCGACTTTGGTGGTTGGGTGCATTACAAAGTGGTATCAGAGATTTTGGTTCAAACACTAGACTGGTATGGGCCAGGATGAGTGTGAATTGGGAAGATTCACGGTCACAAATTCAGTGTGTGCGAATTTGGGGGGAAATGGTGGAAAATTATAGAGAAAATCCCCAAACTCGTGAGAAATTTGAGTTTAAATTATTCAAGACTATCTAAGAATTTTAATGGATTTGATCTGCAGATTTGTAGATTTATATTCAATCTGCAAGATTGAAAATTCAAGTTTTAATGGTCGTTGTAGTGTTGGACAGAGTTTGATGAATCGACGTCCAAGATCGTGTTCGATCTTGAGATCTATTGATATTTTATGTATACAACTAGCAATTTCGGTTCTTCTTTATTATTACAATCATTTAGTACATTAGTTGCATATATAAGATCATTGAAAGAGAGGAAATCAAAGAAACAAGAGAGATAGAAAGATTATCCTAGGAAACCCTCTAGGGAGAAAACCCAACAAACTTCCTCAATATAGATTAGCCAACCAAGAAAAATACTTCTCTCCAAGAGGGAACTAACAAGGCAGAAGATCATCTTCTACTCCTTCACTAGGAAAGAGTAGTGCACCACTTGACCAAGATGTATCCCAGAGATAGACCAAGGACCCTCCTTGACATCACACCTAGCTGCAGTAGCTTCTCCTCCAAGACTAGTGCACTTTTCCTCTTGTTGCAGAGCTCATGAGTGAGTGAACAAGTGAGGTGCTAGACTCCCTTATAAATAGTGGTCTTGTCTACCTATATTAGGTCTGGTCCGACCTGTCTATTTACCCTCTTATATTACATTTAATTGTCAAGGCACAATAGGGTCAAATTTTACAAAGGAAAAATAGGTTTGTCTTAATAAATATAATATAATAACATTCTTTAGGGTTTGTATTAGTCAAATACAATAAGGATATATTCTGAAGCTACTCAAAATTCAACACTCCCTCTTAGAAAGGAAGGTATTCTTCTTGTCACGGTCATCATCACTACTTATGCGCTTCTGCATACTCGATTGTTGTCTTGTTGTCAATCAAAGATCTATATATCATAGGAAGTTTTGCACTTTTACTGGAATAATGTACCATCCTACATTGGGGTTACCAACCTTCATTGGGGTAGCGTACTAGCCTGCATTGGGGTTACCAAACTGTGTTGGGGTAGCGTACCATCCTGCGTTGGGGTAGCGTACCAGCCTGCATTGGGGTTACAAACCTGCGTTGGGGTAGGGTACCAGCCTACGTTGGGGTTACCAACCTACATTGGGGTAGTGTATCAGCCTGTGTTGGGGTTACAACCTACGTTGGGGTAACATATCAACCTGTTTTGGGGTTACCAACATGTTCTTGGGTAGCGTACTAGCCTGTGTTGGGGTTACCAACCTATGTTGGGGTATCATACCAGCCTGCGGTGGGGTAGCGTACCAGTCTTCGTTGGGGTTGCCAACCTATGTTGGGGTAACGTACCAGCCTACATTGGGGTTGCCAACATGCGTTGGGGTAGCATCACCTCCCTTTACTAGGGAACACATCACTTCCCACTTCTAGGGAACACATCACTTCCCACTTTTTGGGAACACATCACTTCCCACTACTGGGGAAGTCTTTCTAGATCTCTCCAGGATTGTCTCTGAAATACTCGAACATGGGCTTGGTCAACACATCTTTTACTTGTTCATCAATGGCAATATACAGGGATTGTCATACTTGCTCCCTCTAAATTTCATACCGTGTTGACTTATTTTAATGAATCATGTTTGTTTTATATATACTTCTTCTGATTACTGGAGAAAGTGTCTTAGTATAGTCTTCTCCCTCTTGTTGGGATAATCCTTTGGAAAAAAATCAGGATTTGTACATATTTATATTGTTATCTACTAGATCAATATTGGAAGTCACCACTAACTTCCCTTATGGTCTCAAGGAAAAATCCATATCCCAATCCTTCTGACTAGCTTCCTCCTCTGTCACTGAAATAAGGGAATCTTCCCATAAGATTTCACTTCTCCTCAAAGTCTTTGAAGCTACGATCTAGTCTTCTCAACTCATGGCATATGTCTGTCAGTCTTGGAAGACGTTTATTTTTCCCATCTGATTCTCTCTGAGAACAGGATCACTCTGAGTCTCTATGTTCCCTCTGAAGCTTGACTCCCTCTGAGTATATATAATCTTCGAAGCCATCTTCTCCCTCTAATATGGCTCATCAATGCTATATGGATTTGCATCCTGCAAAGTGTCATGGGACCATGATGGTCTCTTCTTGGTTACTACATTGATTCTAGGTAGGCCCTTCTAGCTCTACTAACTCTTCGTGATGATCTAAAGATTGATCAACTACACTAGAGTGATTTGTTTTGTCATATTTGGAGCCTTCTTCTCATCATGATCTATTTCCATATGAGATGTTTTGTAACTAGCAAAAGCAGCTTCTTCTTCTTCTTCTTCTTCTTAGGTACATGGATGTATATGGTCATGTATACAACTTGGATAGTCTTCTCCATGTCTCATATAATATGTTTCCTCTTGCAACCATCACTATAGCTCCCTCAAGGTTATCACCTGTGACCTGCTCGGAACAAGAACAACAAGGGAGAAATAGTAGACAAGAATAATACTCTTTATAATTAATAATAAAAACAATAGCGAGAACAATCGTCATAGTAGCTTTTTCAGAGCTATCACTTGTGACCTTCCTGAAACAAGGGTCAAAAGTAAGAAATACAATAATGAGAGAAACACTCTTCTAGTGTTGTGATCAATCATTCCTCCATGATGACCTGGAAACAAAACAGGAAGTTTCTCCTAGGGGAGATGTTAGTTATATCTAGTAAATAATTATAATCAGAATTTATCTTAATAGTGCTCACATGCTACCAAGTAGTCAATAATAAAACTTTTCAAAAATTGCTATCACAACTATAGTGTTTAGCAGTTATCAAACTTTATATGTCTAAATTTGAATCTTATCAATTTAATCAATCAAACCTAGAACCTGGAGTCTTGTCCTCAAGAATGAGTGTGTTTTTTTTCTTCTGAGTCTCCTTCACTCAAGATGACAAGTATTTTCTTCAACATGTCCTTTGTACTAAGATAATATGCTTTCTTGTCAAAAATCTGAGTTAGATAATAAACTCTATAATCTCAACCTTAGTCAATCTAATACTTTGACTTTAATTTTGACCAATGATTAGTATGATAGTCATAACTTCAATGGATCAAAACACAACCTAGATGTTCATAAGATCATAATAATTCCATAACAAATAGAGGCATATCAAATTAATCAAACTTGGGGTGCATTGTTCCTCTAAATGTGTTGGATATGAGATCCTTTTGGATCTATGATTGTTGTTTTAGACAAAATAGCATTTCTCCTGCAAATACCCTTTAGAATAATGATATAGTTTAAACATATGTAAGTGCATACATCTAGCAGTATCGGTAGATAGTGGCACCATCTAGCAGCAGTGGAAATAAATAAGAACCTTTAAAACTTCAAAGTTCTTAAACTTGTAATCTAAAGGTACCTAGAGATTTGCTAGGGTAAGGTGCACTAGGACAATAAAAATCAGTCCCAACACTTCACAAAAAAACTTTCACTACAACTGGTGTTGGCACTACAGCTGGCATGAAGGAACCGGCACTGCAACTGCAACTGATATTGCAACTATAATTGATATTGCAACTACAACTACAATCGGTACTGCAATTGCAACTTAGGATTTTATGAGGAAACCCTAATTTCTCAAACTTCAAATTTCAGAATTCTGATTCAGGGAAGTGATTCACCTTGCTTGGGTGAGTTCCTAGGTGATCTTAGTTTCATCGGCGTCCTCCAGCAAAAGTAAAAACGTCACTCTTATTTTTTTTGTATAAACCTTAATTTTGTAATAGTTGCAACACTAAAAACTGAATTTTGGAGATTTTGCATTGAGGCTAGCCACTTCTTTATAAACTATGAGTTGGTCTCTTTCAGGCCTGCTCTGAAACCATGTTGATATTTTACTTATACAACTAGCAGTTATGGTTCTTATTTATTATTATAATCATTTAGTACATTAGATGCATATATAATATCATTGAAAGAGATGAAATCACATAAACAAGAGAGGAACAAAGATTATCCTGGGAATCCCTCTAGGAGGAGAAAACCCAACAAACTTCCTCAATATAGATTATCCAACCAAGAAGAATAATTCTCTCCAAGAGAAAACTAACAAGGAATAAGATCCTCCTCTACTCCTTCACTAGGAAAGAGTAGCGCACCACTTGAACAAGATGTATCCCAGAGATACACCAAGAACCCTCCTTTACGTCACACCTAACTGCAGTAGCTTCTCCTCCAAGACTTGTGCACTTCTCCTTTTGTTACAAAGATCATGAGTGAGAGAACAAGTGAGGTGCTAGCCTCCCTTATAAATAATGGTCTGGCCTCCCTAAATTAGGTCTAGGCCGACCTGTCTCTTTACCCTCTTAAATTACATTTAATTGTCAAGGCACAATAGGGCCGACTTTTGGGTTTGCGAAGAAAAACGACAGATGATCGATGGTCAATGATCGAGCATCAAGAAGATTAGTGGGAAAGTTGGTTTACAGAAGAAATCATCGATCATCAATAGAGAGAAAATTAGTGGTCCATATCTCTTCTTATTTGAGATTGACAGTGAAAATTGCCACATAGGCAAGATTGTCCATTAGTTTAAAAAAAAAAACTAAGTTTGGAGCCATTTTCTTATTTTAGCCATAAATGGATTAGATCACGTCATATTGAGATTAAACTTATGGTTTTTGTCTGTAGAGAGGATATATACAAAAGTGTCAGACAAGGATCTTGTCCAATTCTATTTGGATCTGTCAGAAATTGCAAAATGATGGTTTTTAAAGATTTAGGTCCAAATCATTGTTAGAGATCCAAATGAAGTTGAAAATATTGGAGAGAATTCAGAAAGTAGAAATGGATATAACCCATGAATGAAATGAATAAATTCTAATCGGATTGAAATGTAGATACCAAAATAGGCCAAAATCCATTATTTTGGGCCACGATTTGGGGATTTTTGAGATTTTCAGAGGAAAAGTGACCCTAGATCACAAAACTAGAAAAATTTATTTAACCGACATTTTATATACTCATTAATACAAACAACTTTGGTTTATTGAAATTGTTCCAGAAGTGCAAATATTGAGAAATAAATGATTTTTCAAAAAGTTTTAAGTTTGGAAAAATGGGCGAAAAGGGACAAAGTTGTCATTTCCATATTGTTGTAGTTTTTTACTAGAACGTCATATTAAAATTTTGAGAGCTATTATAAATTATTTGTCATTATTTTTATCTATGTATAATACAAAATATTATCTAGTTCCTGACATATTTTCTTCTACAGTTGATAGAAGTTGGCATTTCAATAAAATTACACCAGTGGAGAAAATGCACAAATGGGGTGAAAATGACTCTTTCAGGAAGCCATAAATTTCATCTCAGAGATCAGATTAGGGCATGAGTATAGTCATTGGAAATATAATTTAGTGGAGAATAACCTGAAATTATTATAATTTGTAGAATTATGATATAATTCTTCACGAGTTGAGTAGAAAAAAAGGACATGTAGCATCAATTGACAATTTTTTCTGTATCCATAATTCTAACAAAAATGGTTGCTTGCACATTTTGAAAAATTAGGGGATATAAACATATCAATTCATTATAAGAATACATATTTGGGACATGGAGGAAGGAGAAGGAACCTTCAGTCATGAGAAAGAAGCCAAAGGTCAAAATATCAATGTTGGTAATGTAGAGACGGAATCAAATGAGCACAGGAGCAGAGGGGGAAAAGAAACATTAATAGATACTACGAGAACCCTGAGAATTAAAGTTCATATTTACAAACAAGACAATTAGAGGTTGATGAGATAACAAAACCAAATAAATTCTCAAGTGATGCAAATCCTAAATCAGTTGCATAGGCAAGCAAAGAATGGATCAGAATCAAGCCAGGAGGAAGAAGATAGACATTATGAAAGAAGATATAACTATTGAAGAACTAGTCATTTAAGAAGTGATACCATAAATCATATACATCACTCACCTCCTTACTTAGCAAGGAAAATTTATGCATCTAAAGACTCCATAAGCAATCCAGAGGTATCTCCTCTCAAACACCAAAGAAGAAGACATGAATTGGACAGTTTGCAAGGATAGTTGAGGAATATTAGGCCACCATCCTTTGATGGTGAAAGAGAAAGGGAAGATGATGTTGAAGCATGGTTTCTTGGAATCATGATGTATTTTCAATTGCATAACTACTCATCTAACCTAGAAGCCAGAATTGTCACATACCATTTGCATGGAAAAGTTGATATGTGGTGGGATCAGTTGAAGCAAGTTGAGCACATTAATGAGAGAAGGATCACTTGGAAGCATTTCAATAGATATTTTCAGAAGGATTATCTTTCATAGTACTTCTATGACAAAAATATGAAATATTTCTTTGAACTCGGGCTGGGAAGCATGACCATGGTAAAATATGAAAAGAAGTTCTTAGGATTGTTGAAGTATGTGGGGTTTATCAAGGATGAAAAAGTGAAGATACAGAGGGTTTTGAGTGGACTGCCATCCTTTTATAAGTAAAATATTCAATATGATGAGCCTATGACTTTGACAGAGACCATAAGGAAGGCTAAGTACTTTTATGAGCAAGGCAAGGGCAGAGAATCTTTGCAGAAATATTGGAAGGATAAGAAGAATAAGAAATTTGATCATAGAAAGAAGGGATTGAAACCTCATTTGAACACAAACATCCCCAATAAAAATCAGGAAGATGAGTCTGCTAAGAATGAAACCAAGAGAAAAGACTCCTTGGGAAAAAGGGGAAGACCACTAATCAAATGTTGGGGATGCAAATAAGATCACATGTACAAGGATTGTCCTCACAGAGAAGACAAAATAAATACCATGCACAACATCCAAGAGGCTACTACAGTAGATGACATGGGTAGAATTATTCCAAGAATACATGCATCCTTATAAAATCGGCAAGCAGAATACCAATATCATATGATTGAAGTGGAAGGTAAGATCATTAATCCTAAAATAGTGGACATATTACATTTGGAGAAAAGTAAGTTTGAAAAATCAAGTTTGGTTCAACTAGCCACTGGAACCAAAAGTTATAACCAATAATGTCATATAATGTTTAACTCTTCTTCAAGGTGAATTGTTTGTTGTCCAACAAGATAAAATATGTTGATTAAACATGTTTAGAAACAAAAACACTTAAATATGATGAGTGAAATGATTGTGATCTGAATAATCATGTATTTTTCATATATTATAATAATAACATTACAATATGATTATTCACTAATAATGATGATGATGATGTAATAATAATGTTATTTTTTAATTTTCATTATTCAAATATTAGAAGACAAAGTTATAATATAATTTTTTACTAAAATCACAATTATTATATTTTATGAATATTTATTTTTTCCAAAGATTTTATTAATTTATATTATCCAACTATTATAATATATATAATTTATTCAATTAAATTTAAAATACTAAATATAAAGAATAATAATAAATTTTTGACCTATACACTTTGGATGAAATGGCTTCACAATTTTTTACTCCAATACTAACTTTATGAATCTTCTATTAAAAAAGAATATCACCAAACATTTTATAACTAGTATTTTAATAATTAGTAAAATTGACAAAGGTTTCTATACTTTTAGATAAGTATGGATCATTAAATGTTTCCTTAATTTTGACTAGGCTCTAGAAAAAGTCTCTTTTAGAATTTCCATGTCCTTCCTATATTGACACTTATTTCAAGGAGAATGTAAAAATAATGATTAATACAAGTTTATATGATTATAAAACTAAAGGATGGAGTGGAATAGGTCAAGGTCATGATAGTTTCACTAGTTAAGGTTAGGAATGCCAACACCACAAGTGTGATTCCAGAACTTATAGATGTTGCAAAAAGATATTTTGTAGGATTTTTCCTTAGAAGTTCCATCAAAGTAAGTATATATTTATTTGAATTTTTATTTTTTCAAACAATAAAAAATTTGAGACGCAATTTTTTAATCCATCTGACCAATGTTATATAAGCGAGGATTCCTTTGACTAAGTCGGTGACTTCGAAATCGACCAAAGTTAGAATTCCCATTATGATTGTCTCAACGTTCTTCAACGTTATGATGGGCTCTACAAATCTTTCATCCTCCAATTTTAGATAATTCATTGTATGCACCAATACAGATCTTCCAAGTTTCATCCATGTCTCCTATGGTAGAATATTGACTTGGGACCCAAATTCGACCACAACTCGCTTAACCATGTAGTCGTCAATTTCCATATCAATTTGAGGTTCATAATCATCATGGGGTTTATCTTGAGATAGTTGCCTTACGTTTTTTTAAGATCTTTGATCCTCTTTGTACTCTTTTAAAATATTCAAAAGTTCTAGCAATCATCCCAGTAATTATTTTTCTTTTAATAGCTGCAAGAACTCTTCTAAGACAATGTTTTTTTATGATTTTTGTATTTTGTTTTCGATTCCCATGGTTTTGGTTTTGTTGTATTCATTGCTCTTGAAGAATTCCAATGCTTACTTCATTACTTGTTCCTCCTGGTCGAGATTGGGATAAATATTTCTACCTCTAAATGGTCGAGCTGATGAATCTTTGCACATATAAATTTCTTGTCTAGCTCTAGATCTTGTGACAACGTGTAAGTTCTTTGAATTCAAAACTTCAAGTTTTGGCACACTATGCAGAAAATTTACAGTTTGTTTGTTCATCACCTTTTCTAACATTGTAGGAAAGTCTTCTAGCAAGTTATCTCATATTCCAAACATATTATAGAATTTGAGGTCGGTCCTTCCTTTTAATGGATATTTGGGTTTTATGTGTTCCTCCTTCAAGCAGGTAAAACAATATGTTATTCTCTGAGTATGACCACCTCATCATCCTCTTCCATATCTTCCATTGAAGACACCTATGCCTTGGTAACCATTGCCTCTTCCCTAATATCCTTATTTGTTACCTTACTCCATGTTCTGGTTGACATCCTGGGAATGGTAGATTGTTTGAAATTTTGGTTTGTTCTGACCATTTAGATGGCACTCTTGCGTTGAATGAGATGATTCCTCAAAAATGGTGCACTTTTTGGGTTTTTCATTCTTCAAGATATGGGGGAAATCCCTGGTATTTGGACTTACCATATATTGACAAATTTCATAGTATATTTCAGCTTGGATTTGGCTAACTTCATGTTCTCTTTCAAATGGGTTTCTATATTTACAATTATCTTTCATGTGTCCTTCATTTAGGCAAATTGTGCACCATATATCATTCTTTCGAAAAGACATATTTCTCATAGTTTGTTGGAGCATTTCAATTTTTTCCTCTAATTTCTTATCAATTGGTGATGATGTTGACAACTAATATTTGTCAATTTCAATATGTTGAGCCTTATTTAGTGATTATTCACACGATTGAATCTCATGCATCCTTAGTGGTGTTCGACAACATAGGTATTCCAACAAAGGAACAACACCTTCAGTAACCACTCAAACAACTAGACCAAATATCAACACACCGATGTATTGGTGTGGTAAAACCCCTACATAGAAGCATCCATGGCCCTAGCCAACGTGGCCACTTAGAGAAATTTATTAATGAAAAACAAAAATATCACAAAGAGATTTGCGAGAGAGTTTCTCACAATCGATCATCGGCAAATGACCCTCCATGCTCTCTAAATAGAGATCATGGACCAATCAGGTGCTAAGCCATGGATCAATGTAGTTGTTAAGATCGAGGAGAATATGAATCGTCGTATCACTCTATGTTAGGAACATATCATGACCATAAAATTACATAACTACAAATGCATACTAATGCATACTAAAGAAACACACTAAGAAACACATTTTTACCTAACGACACATTAGACAAAGTTTATCTTAGTTAAATCCTAAGTGTTTAAATATCCTAACATCCCCCCTTAAGGAAAACTTGGAATAGGATTGAAGTATTTACAAAGGAGACACAATAGGAGAAAGAAGGAGGCATTAGAGCCTATCCCCCCTTAATGACAACTTCCTGAAATCATAACATAGATCGAAGTTTGGAAAACTTCACTTTCGTAAGATAACTTGTGAAAATGTATGTGACTTGATCATCTGTAGGGAAAAAGAGCACTTCAATAACTCAATCATGAATGATCTTTCAGAGGAAGTGCATGTGAATCTCGATGTGTTTGTTGTGTTGATGTTGAAATGGATCTTTAGTGAAATTGATGGCACTCTAATTGTTGCACCATAGGGTGGTCGGGTGTTGCTAATGGAATCCAAACTCTTAAAGGATTTGTCAAATTCATGAGGCTTCCTGACATGCATTAACCATTACTTGATACTTGGCTTCAGCTAAAGAAAGATAAATAGCATGTTATTTCTTATAGGCCCAAGTGACAGGTCTTGAACCAAGGAAGAAAACATAAACTGCAGTAGAATTTTGATCATTGGGGTAGTTGGACCAATCCAAATCAATGAAACCAACCAATAAAGGATCCCCCCTTGAACTGTAATGTATCCCAAACTGAACTGTACCTGGAACATACCGAAGTATTTTTTTAGCTTATTTCCAATGGCTTTCATGGGGTGATTGCATATACCTGGAAACAAGACCAACAACAAAAGAAAGACTAGGACGGATATGTGTCAAGTATAAGATGCTACCAACTAACTAACAGTACAAAGTGGCATTAATTTCGAGAGAAGTATAGTGGAAACAAATTTGACTCCAGACTGGAAGGCGGAATGGGTTGGTTTAGAGTCTTCCATGTGAAAGTGATGAAGAAGGTCACAAGCATATTTAGACTATGAAAGAAAGATTCATTCATGTGTTTGCAAGACTTGGAGGCCAAGGAAATAGTGAAAATATCCTAAGTCGGTCATTTCAAATTTCTTCTTAAGGTTGGTTTTCACATGGTTTAAAAGTTTAGGGTCACTACGAGTGAGGATAAGATCATCGACATAAAGAACAAGGATTATGAGATGGCTTCCTAATTTCTTGGTATAGACATTGGGGTCAGAATGGAATCTAGAAAAGATAGTATCAAGAATAAAGTTGTCCATTTTGGCATACCAAGCTTGAGGAGCTTGCTTAAGACCATTAAAATATTTCTTATGGTGGAAAACAAGTCTAGAGTCATTTTTTACATAGCCAGGAGGTTGTTCCATGTATATTTCTTCTTGAAAATCCCCATGCAAGAAGGAATATTTAACATCCATCTAATGGACCTCCCATTTATGTGAGGTAGCAAGGGCTAGAAAAAGGTGGATGGAACTCATTTTGGCTACAGGGGAAAATGTTTCATTATAGTATATGCCTTCAACTCGGGAGAACCCTTTTGAAACTAACTGAGCCTTGCACATATTTCAACACTTCCATATGATGCATACTTAGTTATATACACTCATTTACATCTGACAAGTTTTCTTCCTTTCGGAAGAGGTACAAGATCCCAAGTATTGTTTTCCATTAAAGAACGATACTCTTCATTCATTGTTGTATCCCAATCTGGATGACCTGAAGCTTCTATAAATGTCTTTGGATCATGAGTCTCTGAAAATTAATCCAAAATAGAAGAGGCTTTATAGAACTGAGAACATATTCGATGTTGATCTAAAGTATCACTAACAATATCACCAGTGGTTTCTCATGTATAACAAACCCATCTAGGAAGCATTGGTGTTGGTGCAGGTTCAATTTCAATGCACTCACCTAGAGGAAGGTGAGTAGACAGAGGTGGATTCTCATCCTCACTATCATTATTTGAAGAATAATAAACTAGAATAGGAATAGAAGAAGGCACAACGTCGAAGATGGCTTGTAGGCCGAAGAAGGAACAAACATTGAAATTGGCTCGTGGGCCAAGAGATTTTCATCAAGTTTAACATCTCTTCTAATAACAATTTCATTACAATGTGGTTGACGAATTCTGTAACCTTTGACATCTTCAAAATAACCAACAAATATGCACTTCTCTCTTTTACGTTGTAATGTTTTCCTTTTCGCACCAAGAATGTGATCCCATGCTACACTGCCAAATACATGGAAGCGGCTTACATCTAGCTTATTGTTATTCCATGCTTCATCCAGTGTTATATTTTTTAGAGCCTTTTGTTGATATTATGGTAGTTGCGGGAGGTATTTACCTCCACGTGTAAACCTGACGAGAATAAGATATTTTGGGAACCAAGAAGAAACCCTAATGAGTTAGCTAATAACCCTAGAAGACATGTCGGCTCAAGAAGATAACTCGTATTAGGTTATTAACCTCCAAGAGAAGAAATCGACCAGAAGAAATAATATATACTAAACAGACAGATACCCAGAATGAGAAGTCGACCCATGCAGTTAGCCAGAATTAGTATAAATACAGGAGGCCAGTCATCATTCTGGCACGCAGTCTCGGAATTGCAGAGCAACACTTGTGCGCACTGCAATGCCCAGTTTTGTACGCAGGTTTGGAGGAGAGTTTCCATTGCAGCTGTTGCAGCTAGCAGATCATGTTTGGCTTGGACTATCTTTTAATTAGGGTTTGGACTATCTGATCAGCTCTTATTGGTGCACTATTCTTGGGGAAAGGTGCGCTACCCTTTGTTTGGATATCTAGCCTAGGGTTTGCTTCCAGAGAGATTCTCTGTCAAGGTTGAGGTGCTCGGAGGGTAGCTTCGGCCTATGGTTGGGTGACAATAGTGATATTGTCAATGGTAAAACAAGCACATCCATTATATTCTAATAGGTTATGGGCCCACACCTCCTTCATTCAGTCTAACCGCTAGAAGGAAACATAGCCAGAAGGATATTAAGCTTGTTGAAGAACTGCCACTAGGGTTTCTAGCAGGAGCAGTCACCAAAGCACTTCTGCTAGGGTTACTAGTAGGTGCAGTTGCAAAAACCCTAATCCTCTAATTGAGGCACCTTAAGTGAAGGTATTGACCTAATTTTCGGATAGACCAGTGCACCCTAGCCTAGCGCATCTCTTGGTACTCTTAGCAAGCCAAGACGTCAAGTTTGAGTTTTTGGTCAGATCTAAGGTTGACCAAGTCAAAGAAGCCATGACTTACTCTATGAAGTTAGAAAAAAAGTTAGATGGACCTTCTAACATCAGAGCATGGAAGACAAGGATTGACCTCATCCTTGCCAAGAATAAAGTGTTGGATATCGTGAAAGGAAAGATCGTAAAACCAGAGTTTGAAGAAGGAAAAGAGAAGGAAACGCAAAACGTTGCAGTTATGGAGAAGTTCAAAGATGGTGACACCAATGTTATGAGTATCATAGTGGAATCTATAAAAGACCACTTGATACCCTACATCTCCCATCTTGACTCATCGAAGAAGATGTACGATGCCCTAACAAACCTCTTCTTAGTCAGAAAATTTGGACAAATAATGAGTCTGAAGAATGAGCTCCATGACATGAAGATGAATGATGATGACAGCATAACATCATACTTTGTGAGAATCTCTCAGTTAAGATATCAACTACAAGCTATTGAAGAAATCATTTCAGAGAAGAAATTGGTAAACATAGTACTCAATGGTCTTCCCAAGACGTGGAATGCATTTGCCGCAAGAATGAACACAAGGAAGGAGTATCCTACATTTGAAGAACTTTGGACTTACTGTGCTAAAGAAGAATCCAGGATCAGTGCAAAAGAGAAACCCCAAAAGAAGTACGATTATCAAGCCTTCACAGCAAGATTAAAGAATTTCAAGAACAAAAGGAAGTTTGGTTCAAAGAGGAAGACAAATCAAGAGAAAGATATTTCAGAAATACAATGCTTCAACTGTCGAAAGTATGGTCACTACAAGAGTCA
>SNQJ01S0039783.1:93043-129482 GCA_010110895.2 Picea sitchensis
AGTCAATAAGAATCACAAGATTACCAGCCTGATATGAACTCACTAAAAGCAATCAAGCAGAGGAACTGAAAGTTGTGATGAAGAACAGTGTATATATGCAAGCATTGCAAGATCCAGAACTAGAGGTTCTCCCGGATGGAGGGAGAAGACTATGACGATTACGTGTTCCGATAAACCAGACATACCTCTACATGAGTCTATATCATCTGCAATATCCATGGGTTGGATTTCTACATCAGATGAATGCAAAGAATGTTCTCCAGAGAAATTGAACAAAAATCATATGAAGAGAAACCTCAAGACTTTGAGGCATACCAGAAAGAGACCCTTGTATGCAGATAGAAGAAGATAACATGGTGGAGAACCTCCAATGCACAGCAAAAGCATGGTGAATATTTTATATAACAAAGATATTGTATCAAGATGATTACTCAAAAGATCAGATCTCATGATGACAGAAGAAGTGCCACATGGATATGTTCCAATTTTCCAACAATGATATACTTTATTGATCAGAGCTACATGAAGCCTTCAAAGAAGACCAGTGTCCCAGACTGGAGTACATTTGAAATCAAGCATTACATTATCCATGATGAAGTCCAGAAAGGAGAAAATGGTTCTCCAATACATATCTCCATAGATGAGCAGATAAGAAGACATTTTGATAAATATTTTGTTCAAGATGAAAGAGTTTGTGTACTCAAGCTAGAGCTCATGGAGATGACTTCCTTATTGAAAAAGGAAGAGATGACTCCTAGTTTGGGAGGGAGCACTGATGTATTATTGATTGATGGACAGACATTTTTCAGTTCGAAAAATGGTCCAGGATGAGCAGATTCTTTCCAGTTCGGAAAGTGGATTGAGATTTCTGACAGACAGGTCCAGATTGTTGATGTACCATAGACAGCAACTTCCCATTGTAGTTAACATGGGGAGTGGTCTAGGGAAGTCTCTCTTCTTGAGGGTTACTCAAGAAGACTGGCCTGACTCGTTGGACAACGATTTCTCATTGTGGTTAACATGAGGAATGGTTAGTTTTGGAGGTTGGTGCAGGACAAACATTTCCTCTTGTGGTTAACATGGGAAATGATCTGGACAGTCATTCCTTAGGGTGGATTCATTCTCTCTAGGTTGCACTTTGTTTAGTGCCGAAGGAATGGCCCAGGGTGGTGAATGGTCCAAGTTCATCAATTAGGGACATACATTCCTTAGGGCAGACTCATTCTCTCCAGGTTACACTTTGTTTAGTGTCGGAGGAATGGACCAGGGTGGGGAATGGTCCAGGCTTAGAAATCAGGACAGTTATTCTTCCTTGCTTGAGAAGAATAGTCCAAATAGCTCATCATTGATGTTTTACCTTCTGAGGCAAGATGCTCTTCCAAGATCTCACATATGTGAGTGGAAGAATGGCCCAAATGATTCAGTTTATGTCATAACATTGTTTCTGTGCAGGTTGATATCCGATGATTGTTATGAAGACCGCATGTCTCTAGACAGTAGATGTATACTATTGTGGTGGATGTGTTCCACTATTTGATCAAGTATCTGTGTGGTACTTGGTGTAGTAGTGTACCACTGGATGGTAGTTGTGTACTACTATGGATAGACACAGTTGTGTTCTATTGAATGATATTGTTCTGATTGCCTTGAAGACTATCAACAGTGTTGAAAATAATTATCAGCCAGATGAATGATGAATAGAGATTTCCCAGACGAGAGAATGGTTCAAGAACATTTACTCTTCTAGATTATTAGAATGGCTCTTGAGAATGGTTCAGAACATTTACTCTTCTAGATTATAAGAATGGCTCTTGTATCACTATATGGAGTGAGTATCATGTTTGATTACTCAGATAGAGTATGGTTCCAAGAGATGATTCAGTTGATGACACTAATAGTGCTCATGACATAGTCATGAGACAGTCTATACAACTATATTGATGCTACTAGGTGAATGGTATGTTTTTGCTCAAGACCATTACCTATAATACCTCCCTAGCTAGGAGGGAGTGTTGATATTATGGTAGTTGTGGGAGGTATTTACCTCCACGTGTAAACCTGACAAGAATAAGATATTATGAGAAGCAAGAAGAAACCCTAATGAGTTGGCTAATAACCCTAGAAGACTTGTCGGCTCAAGAAGATAACTTGTATTAGGTTATTAACCTCCAAGAGAAGAACTCGGCCATAAGAAATAATATATACTGAACAGATAGATACCTAGAATGAGAATTCATCCCAGGAAGTTAGCCAGAATTAGTATAAATATAGGAGGCCAGTCTTTATTCTGGTAGGGAGTCTCAGAATTTCAGAGCAACATTTGTGCGCACTAGAGTGACCAGTTTTGTGCGCAAGTTTGGAGGAGAGCTGCCATTGTAGCTAGCAGATCACGTTTGGCTTGGACTATCTCTTGGTTAGGGTTTGGACTATCTGATCAGCTCTTGTTGGTACGCTATTCATGGGGAAAGGTATGCTACCCTTTGTTTGGCTATCTAGCCTAGGGTTTGCTTCCAAAGTGATTCTCTGTCAAGGTTGAGGTGCTTGGAGGGTGGCTTCGGCCTATGGTTGGGTGACAATAGTGATATTGTCAATGGTAAAACAAGCACATCCATTATATTCTAACACCTTTGTGGGAGTGTGACTTACTATGTAATTTACACAGTTAATAGCTTCTACCTAATAATTTAGACTTAATCCCTTAGATTGGATCATACAATTAGCCATTTCTTTTAATGTGTGGCTCTTTCTCTTGGAAACACCATTTTTTCATGGTGTATATGGAACAGTGTGTTGCATTTGGATGCCCTACGCAATGCAAAAACTTGTAAATTGATTGTTCACTTATTTGCCTCCATTATTTGTTCTTAACCTTTGAATTTGTTGTCCAAATTTCTTTTCTACAAGGGCCTTGTAGGCCAAAAACTTGTCAAAAACTTTGCTCTTAAGTTTTAAGAAGTAAACCCAAGTGCATCTGGAAAGGTCATCAATAAAATTTAAGAAATACTTGCACACAGAAAAATAAGGAGAAGAAAGCGGACCACATAAGTCACTGTGAATAAGTTGCAAAGGAGTTGAGGCATGCCAAGAGGCACATTTGTCAAAAATTTCCTCGTGATGTTTTCCAAGAAAACAACTAGCACAAACACCATCTCTTCAGGAAACAAGAGGATGAGAAATCACCATATGGTGATCACATAGTTGTTGCAATGAGTGATAGTTTAGATGACCAAATTTCTCATGCCAAAGTTTGCTCAAGTCATCGCTATGAGCAACAAAAACTGATGGAAATATGATGACCCAAAGTTGTCCAACTTGTACAACCTCGTAATATCATCATAAATTCCAGTTGCGAGATCATGCTTAGGATAATTTAGATCCTTGATTACAAGTTGGTGAGCTGAAAACTCTATGGTTTTACCTTCACCTAAATGTGTGGTTTGATATACTGATATAGGATTGCAGGAAAGACTTGGAACACACAATACATCATTGAAATGACCATTATCTACCTGAATTGTTCCAGACCCTACAACACTAGGAAATCTATCATCACCAACAAATATTTTCTTGGTGTTACATTCATTAAGAGTAGAAAATATGGCTTTATATTTCATCATATGATAAGATTCTCTAGAATCAATAAGCCACTATTTAGAAGAAGTAGAAGTTGCATTGAAGGAGAAACCAGAAGAAGAAAGTGCATGTCAATGAGAAGAAGAAGAAGAAATAGAATCAATATTGATGTTATACTTCTTCATCGTTGCTTCTAAAGTTTTCATCTTCTTAAAACATTTGGACTTATCATAACCATATTTCCCACAAAAGTTCCAATGTTTGTCAGTCTTCTTATTTTTGGATTTCCCTCCTTTGTCACCATTAGGAGTAGAAGTTGGCAGAGAGGGTTTGGGACCCTTGGTTTGCTTATTGTTGTGGAGATGATGTTGATTTTTAGGATTCTTGGGTCTATCTTCCTATTGGGCCACTAAGTATTTGTTGGATGTACCTATAGTGTTTATCAATCCAAGTTACACAAAATTATATTGCTCTCAAATTAGAGAATCACAAAAGGACTCAAGAGAGAGTTCTTTATAATCACTCCCTAGATCTTCTCTAGTGGCATAAAAGGTAGATACAAAAATAGAATACGCACTAGGAAGCTTAGAAATAATAGCATATATGCATCAATCTTCCTTCGGATCTAGTTTGCATTCTATAAATAAAAGTATAAGTGTTTTGAACTTAGATAAGTAGTTTTTAATGCAAGAAAAAACATTTGGAATTAAATTCATTAACTTATTTTCCAACTAGTGAGCTAGAATAATATTTTGTTTACCAAACACAGCTTTAAGCTTTTTCCAAGTTTTATCTGGGCTCTCAATTTTTTGAAGGTGAAACCTTAAATTAGGAGAAATAGACATTTTGATTAGTACATAGGCTTCATCATTCATATTAATCCATTTGGAATACTTTTCATCATCAGTGAGTTCTTTTTCTTTTCCCAAGGTGATCTGGTACAGTCCTTTACTTCTTTATAAATCCTCCATATGGGATTTCCATTGAAAGTAGTTGGTACTAGTAAACAAAATATAAATGAGAGAATTCATATTAAATATGAAGAAAAATATGAAACTAATGGTCTGGATAGAAGGATCTCGAACAAATAGGCTATTTCAAAAAAAACAACACTGAAAACGAACTTCGAATGTGAAAGTTATTCCATTTTGAAAAAGACATAAATGGGAACCAAAGAGCCACGTGGCAGGTAGAAGTTGGTCCACATGGTGATACCCCTCCTAATAAACTCACCTTTACAAAAAATTAGCTTATGAAGTGACCCACTTTTATAGAATAAGTGGGGATCACTTTTTTTTCCTGGGAATACAGCACGGGAAACCCCCGAGTACTTCCCCACATTCTGTGGATGGTAAATAAGGTAAATCGTTCAACATGATTACGGGCCTAACCCAGTGGGGACATCAAGTGAGACCCTAAACAAGCTCATGGTCAGGGATTCAACCCTGGAAACTCATTTGAGCAAGCAATGACACTCATCCACTTGAGCTAACCCACCAGGCTAAGTGGGGATCACTATTACAATGAAGTTACTTTACAAAAGAATGTTGCATGCAAAATAAGTAACTTTAAAATAAAATATTAAATCTACTTATAATGATTCACTTTTATAATTTAAGTAAAATACACTTTACAATGGATGCATGAAATTTTTCAAAACAATTAACAAAAAGAGACTTGAACTCAAGACCTCTTACCTAATAAAGCAACTTTTAACCAAGTGAGCTAGTGAAAAACATATTGTATTGTTTAGAAGGAGGATTGTTTTTGTTGTTGTTGTTGTTGTTGAAGACGACCTTGGAGAGCGTGCTCATAAAAAATTATTTTAACACAACAACAACAAAATTGCTTCTCAATGGAAACAAGGGTTAAATCTCAATTAGCTTACTAGGAAAATGCAAGTTTTCCCTCTATTCATGATTTACCGAGATCACACAGAGCGCACGACAAAAAACATACTTAGACATGAAAACCCTTTCCAATATGTTTCTGATTTTTCATGATTTCACAGGGCATAGGGAAAAGAGTATACACATATCAAAAAGAGTAGCAACCCGGAAATAAAAAACTGAAAAAACTGAAATACTATCTTTGAAAAAATTTAAAAGGGTGTATTTGGGCTTTATACCTCTGGATTTGACTAAAATGGTCATATATTAGGAAAACAAAAACCTTTTCGAGTGAAATGAAAATAATTCTTGACTTAAAAGAGTGCTCCAGACGCAATGGAAGAGTTCTCTAAGCCCATAAATGTGTGAAAATGGAAAAAAACAAAGATGAGGCAACATGGCTTCACGATATCTATCTACAATGGGAGCAGGTCTCCACATGTGCTCTGATACCATGTTCGAAAACATGGGTATTCGAACATAGGATGAACACCTTCAATAACCACTCACACAAGGAGATCAAATATTAACACATCGATGTTTTGACATGGTAAAACCCCCACGGGGAAACATCCACAGCCCCAACCAACGAGGCCACTTGGAGTAATTTATTAATGCAAAAGAAAAGTATATTTACAGAGATATTTACAAGATATTTTCTCACAATTGATCATCGATAAATGAACCTCCATGCTCTTTAAATAGAGATCCTGGACCAATTGGTTTTTAAGTTATGGATCAATGTAGCCATTAAAATCGAGGAAAATATGAACCTTCGAATCACTCTATGTTAGAAACTTATCGTGACCGTCGAATGACCTAACTACAAATGAATAGTAATGTATACTAAATAAAAACACTAAGAAATATCCTAACAAGTGGACCATGGATTTTCTGTAGTAATCTTGATACGTACCATTGAACAAGAAATTGTTCATCAATCATGTATGGTATTTGTCTCAGCAAATATTTGAACCTCTTATCATATTCTCAAACAAAATCTTCTGGCTTTTTCTTTATTTCTTTAACTATTTGCACAGTAAGATTCTTAGCATCTTATGCTTTAAAGAATGATAAAAAGTATTGATTTCATCTTTTGTTCTTTGTTTATTTTCAGTAAAATTTATGTACCATATTAAGGCTTTTTTTCTTAGGGCTCCTCCGAATTGGGCCATCTACTTTCCTTTGTCTATACTATCTAGTACTTCCCAAAAATACTTATAGATGAAACGATGTATTTTAGGATCCTCATCACCTTCATAAATGGGGACATGATTGTGACCCATTTTAACCAAAATTGGAGGTTTCAACTTTGGAATACTTTGAGGTGTTTGCGTTTTTCGACTGACTAGAGGTGTCAATTGGGTTGTTCGTTGCGTTTCAACTGGGACAGTTGACTACAATGTGTTCAATTTGACTTGGAGAGTCGACGAATTATTTTTTATCAATATGATTATGGTTGATATTTCTACCTCGACCACTTCTTTCTATGGGGTTATATCATCTATCGGGAACCCTTTGTCTATATATTCAATGAACTGTCTCTCTTGAGGACATGTTGATCATCACAATTTTCAATTGATTGTGTATCTTCTTCTTCAGTTAACAAATTTGGCAGGGGAGGTGCATCCATGAGATCCTTGATATGAAGTATTATATTTACATCATCTTGATTCCATGCCAAACTTTGATCTATCTAGGGAATCTAGAACAATACTCCATCTCTCAAATTACCTTGATCATCCACTCAATACCACACCGAAGAGACCTTAGGTTTAATGTGTAACCTATGATGGAGGAATTCTCATATGTGGGGACTTTCTTCTTCAGGGATCAGATATAGATGCAATGCGGGTACTGAGTCATCCATGTCCATGCTTTCAATAGAGTATGTTAGTTAAAGGGTGCCAATGATTTCCTTAACCAACTACAAAATTTCACCCCTCACGAGAATCGTTGGGGTTACTCCTCCTGCATCTGGTTGGTCAACACCAATCTCGAAGAAGTGTGACACTCTAATGATATAGTTTTCCTGGTGTTCTTTTCTATTTGACTTGTGAAGATCTCTAACATCACACATCTCCTCTCTTCTCCTCTATCTCTTGTCCCTTTCTAACTCATGAATGTTGGTCGATGGTTTATGATATTGCATTCGACGTGCATTTTTCTTCTTCAATTATTATTCCAATGTATATTCACGTTGTCTATTGGTCAACTTCCTCCTCCCTTCTGGCATCATTTCTCTTCAGTGCAGGTCGACTAGACTTAATCCAATTGAGGCATCTCATGAGAAACTAACCCGATATCGCCAACCTCAACTTATGCCCAATTGATGAGGATGCACACATTTAGCAAATTCATTTTTTCAAGAAGAAATCCTAGGCTTCTCTTGTGTCTTTACAGTCAACGTCCAAAAAAATTTCCTAGTCAACTTGTTGTTGTCTCTAGTTGGTGTTTACTGGAGTACCAAGAGGAGGGTGGTATTCAACTATGTGACCAACTCCTTTATATGGAAGAAATTTATGTAACAGAGCATGTATTATCAAAAAAATGTCATGGAAGTCATATTAAAACCTTTCATTCATTTTTTCAACCAAAATTATCCCCGTAGAGGGACTATAGTGATCGATAATTCGTTGACTTCATATTAGCTTTTCCTTTGACTATAAATTTTTTCATAATCTCTAATGTTCGAACTAAAGAACTAAAAACATTATTTTTTATATAATAAAAAAAAAACCTTATATGTCATGATCTCATTGGAGAATAGATTCGAAGTCTTATTGCCAGCTTCGTTATTCCCAATGTTTTAAATGTTAACATATCCAAAGTTTTGATCATCTACAGTCTTTTTGAAATTTATTTTTTTTTTATTTAAATGTTTAGATATCCAAAGTTTTGACCATCAACACTCACTTTTATTATTATTATTTTTGTTTGTATTAGGTACTTAAACATGCATTTTTATTATTAAGTACGTAAACAGGCCTGACACACTGCATTCTTTTTTAAATGTTTACATAGCATGAGGCCCTTAAACAATCCTAACAGCCTTAAATGTTTACTTAACAAGCCTCTATTGTTCGAACTAGACAACTAAAAACATTATTTTTTATATAACAAAAAAAACCTTATATGTCATGATCTCATTGGAGAATAGATTCAAAGTCTTATTGCTAGCTTTGTTATTTCCAATGTTTTAAATGTTAACATATCCAAAGTTTTGATCATCTACACTCTTTTTGAATTTTTCTTATTTTTTTTTAAATGTTTAGATATCCAAAGTTTTGAGCATCGACACTCAGTTTTATTATTATTATTTTTATTTTTATTAAGTACTTAAACATGCATTTTTATTATTAAGTATGTAAACTGACCTGACACATTGCATTCTTTTTTGAATGTTTACATAACATGAGGCCCTTAAACAGTCTTGACAGCCTTAAATGTTTACTTAACAAGCCTGACAGCCTTAAATGTTTACTTAACAAGCCTGACAGCCTTAATTTTTTACTTAACATCTCTGTCACAACACATTTTCCTCCGATTTTTGGATACAATCTTGTTTGTAGTGAATTTGGGCAATATTTTTCTCCATCGGCATTACTGGTTCATTGGTTGTTGCTTTCTCATTGGTTCATTGGATGCTATGTATTGTTGTTTTCTTCAACTTTGTAAAGTTGAGGTCTTGCAATTGCAGTTGGACCTCTTGGTTCTTGCTCCCTGGTTTGTTGTTTGCTACTTGATCATGTTTTCTTCAACTTTGCAAGGTTGAAGTCCTGCACCCGCAGTTCGACCTGTTCTTTCACTTTGTAGGGTTGAAATTTTGCACCCTTGTTTGCTTCAACTTTGCAAGGTTGGTGTCCTACATCTGCAGTTGGACCTATTGCTCCAGTTTGCAGGGTTGAGATTCTGCACCTGCAATTGGAACTGTGCTTCTATCATTCCTCATTCACGAGTAAGTTTCAGTACCATGGTTTCATTCCTATTTTTTGTTTGTTGTTTACTATTTGCATTTTGCAGGTAAGAATTTTCAATACTAGGAAGTGTCGAAAATCAAAATAAATGTAAAAAAAACCTAGAAATAATATCTGAGTGAAAATGCTCTTACAGAACATCCTTATAAATGACTACTGGGATCAAAGAAACAAGAATGTATTGTTATCCCCGAAAAGTGTTGAACAAGAAAGCTTGTCACCTTTGCATGTCAATGATGAATACAGAACCCACCTCTATCACAACCATATTGACATACTAAAAAGGAAATGGGATGTTCTCCTCCTCTTTTTGTTCCTGAAACCATACATTTAGTGCTTTTTTCAGGCTGTCCCCTTCCAATCACATATGTCCACTTTCATGTCCTAGACATCATACCATAGATCTTTGGAAAATGGAAATGCAAAGGGATTTTCCAAATGAATTCAGAGTTTTCATAGCGAAGCAAGCATCTATGAGGACCTTGCCATCCCTTGTTTGCAGGTTATGGCAGGGCAAGATTTTATTCTTTGAGGAAAAACCACATATAGATGTTAGTTTTATGCTAGACTTTGGGTCTTCCAAAGAATCTTCTATCACCATTTTCGCATATGGACTTCGTCTCGTGGAAATGATTCTTTGTAACTTGAATGGGCAGTTCACTGATCTGTCTTAGGATGAGTTTCACAGTGCCCAATTTTAGAATATCTTCTTCATCTTCTTCATATTCTTCATCGAAGATGTAGAGGGACTATAGCGATCGATAATTCGTTGACTTCATATTAGTTTGTCCTTTGACTATAAATTTTTGCTTAATCTCTATTGTTCGAACTAGAAAACTAAAAACATTATTTTTTATATAATAAAAAAAATGTATTTGTCATGATCTCATTGGAGAATAGATTTGAAGTCTTATTGCCATCCATTCTTTGCAGGTTATGACAGGGAAATATTTTAGTCTCCGATGGAAAAAAACATATAGTTGTTAGTTTTATGTTGGACTATGGGTCTTCCAAAGCATCTTTCGTCACCATTTTCACATCTGGACCTTGTCTTGTGGAAATGATTCTTTGTAACCTGAATGGACAGTTCACTGATCTGTCTTAGGATGAGTTTCCCAGTGCCCAATTTTAGAATATCTTCTTCATCTTAAAAGATAATTGAAACATCTTAGAATATCTTCTTTATCTTGTAAGATAATTAAAACCTTAAGAAGTTGTTCTATGTGTTGGCTATGTTCCTGTGGTAAAAGTCCATAATGCCTAATTCTTCGACTTGTGTTTATCCCACAAACCATCTATGTGAGTTTTCTGAGTGGGAGACATCAAAAAGTCGTTTCATATATGTTTGGTGTTGATTTGTGAAGAGTGGGGATGAAATTAAATGATGAATAGGATTGTAAAGCTATATACAATGGCTATCGAAACACTTATAAGATGCACAACTAAAATAAGTTCAAAAATTATATGCCTTAAATACTCAATCTTTGTACTGAGAAAATTTATAGCGTTGTTTAATTTGCATTATCTCTTCTATATGGTTGAACACTCACTATAGCTTTGTTTGTTTGTCATATGATATAGCAACCACAGAGCATTGAATTTGAAACAAAAAAGGTTGAAGGATACATAGTGGAATTGGTATGCAGTTATGAACTTATAGTTATCATTTTTTTTGCTATTTTCATATTATCTAAACATAGCTAAGAAACATCTTGAAAAACACAACTTAAAATATGAAGCAAGTAATAGATGTTGAGTGCTATCAAATAGATACAGACTCCATTGTGCATGACAACATCGACCAGGTATTGCATAACAATGGCATTTTTAGATTATATGCATTCTCGTATACTATTGGAGATTGCATCTTCAATGCATTTCGAGTTCTATTGCATTTACGTTATTCCTCGATTGAGTTGCGCAATGGATTGATAGATCATTTCTTGGAATGTTTATAAAATGGCAATGTTGAGGCATTAGAGTCGCATCAATACGAATTGGCATCTGATTTTCTTTGCCAATTGCATGGAATACATGATGTCAGTACGTATTTTTCAAAGATGTGGTTGTCTGCATCTGCAACTCTGCCTCCACATGAGAGAGGACTTTGGGGAGATACATTTTGTATATGTTGGTTGGCCAAGTGGTTGAATATATCAATTGGAATTTGGTCATTAACAAGAAAACGAAGATATCTACTATTCAACAAAACTACATCTAGGGATCCATATTGCATCTTGTTACATGATGCCAATCCTCTAAGTGGTCATTATGAACCACTACTCTATAAAACATTATTGATATGCAATCTTGGAGGACCTGTTATTTAATTGTCCCTCACCTGCAAATACCTTCAATCGCATTGGAAACGAATTATGCATCATATACACTCCCATGGATTGCACATGGCAACAACTATTACATCTACTTGTGGAGATAGTATGTTCAATGAAATTTTCTATTTGATAGAAACAGAGTTTTATGTGCACTCACTACGCCTTTACACTATGCAATCCTTTTGCAATGAAATCATAGGTGGCAATCAACAGGCATTTAACTGCTTGCATCAACACCTTTTACCATATCTCATAGAAAGTATGTCGACAATTGGAACTTGGAAACACTTTGTAAACATGGAAATGCCATATGAGAAAGGAAATATAGAGGGTGGCACATTCTATTTACAATGGATATCTATCATATTCAAAGTAAATATCCAGGTCTGGTCAACCCTATTAGATGGTATTGTCCATTCCTATTGTATTGATTCAAACTACGATCGAACAATTGACATCATATCATCGAAAATAGATACGCCACACATCCATTATCAACCTTTGATAAGAAATAATTCCAGTTCAAGATCCATTGTCCATGCCACCCAAACCACATCAAATCTACATAGGCGTCGCATATTGTCTGATCAGGATGAAACTCATCCCAATTGTCATCAAGTCATACAGAGATTAAACAAAAAATGTAGATTGACTTATCACAACTTGAAAAAGGTCATACGAGAAAGAAATAAATACATTGGTACACTTCCTTCTAGACCTCTGAGTTGTACAACTGATCATCGTGAGGTGAAAGGGAGCTCGACCAAGAAACACAAACTCACATATCACAACCCAAAAAAAATTGTGCGTGCAGATCGCATTTTCACACTTCCTGCTGAACACAAACATCACATGTACAATGACAAATAACATCACTATTTGCACCATTGAGATGGTGAGGAGGCAATGGTCATAACAAATGTCGATTCCACCTTTAACATGGCTTGTCAACAAGTGAAACCAGTTTCGAGTGGCAACCATAAGTTAACCTACAACATGTTGAAAAAATAGATAGGTGAGAGAAACAAGTGTAGCTACATATCTCACAATGGTCATGATACTGACCGAGAGGGGAAAATCACATATCGTAGCCTAGAGCCAACACCATGCATTGCTAGCATTGAAAACCAGCAAACACTTACTACGCATCCTTGTCTAGGAAAGAGATATGAAAAACAAATCTATATGAAACAAATTAAAGACACTCCTTCCATTGCATGTGTGATTTGCGAGGAAATGGATTTTGCAAAAAACACTAAGTATTTCACCCTTGACTTGCAAAAAGAATACCTTGGATTGACACTAAATGATAGAACATTTTCCACTAGCAATATTTTTCTTCAATGCAAACGATCAGTTGAAAATGGAAAATTGCCACACTTTGCAACACCTGACCAAATAAGATGCAACACACCACTACCATATTTAAGTACACTTACAAAACTTGAAGAGAAACATGTGTCTCTGCGAATTGTATTTGCACAAATAAAACCCTGGGGCTATAAACGACCCCAAATGGGATTAACATGATCAATTATTAATGTGCCTATCCAACTAGATGTTGTGAAAAAATCCTTGCAACAATCCATGAGCGAGACAATGACAATTGTTGTAGCTCTCAAAATATGTTTGTAATACAAGAATGCATACCAGACAGGTAGATTGCATGTGCACATTGTCATGAAAGCATTAAAATAATTATGTTCCAGGGCCCTGTACAAAGCACACAAAATTTGTATAAATGATAACTGGAACCATGTTCTTGAACAAGGAAATGACAACTCTATGCAAACTTTGGAAACTACTAGTGAATTTGATACAAGCAATGAATCGGAGAATGAAAAACCTGCTGAAACATTGATACATGGATTAACTTACTCACAACGCATTCATGACTTGCAAGACAAGATTGTCGAAATTGCATCTGCTGAAGGGAAACATCCACTTGGAATATTCAAGGACAAATTTGTTGAGGAAATGGACTTCCAAACACTATTCTATGGAGATCCACGTGCCAGTGACATCACAGAACGATTCAGCTACCAAAAAATAGTTCGATGGGAACTATTACATTCAAGCAGTGACTTCTCCTGTCACATAACAGATTTTTTTTTCAAAACAATCCGCATAATAATTGAAAAAGTTCTCTCTTGCATGTGGGTGCGAATAAGAAAAGGCTAGCTACAAGGAATAAAGTTATTGTCCAGAGATGTCAAGTACAAAGAAAACGTAGAACAAATCCTGAAATCTAATATTGGATACATAGATTTCAAAAACATTCGCATATCTCCTGACTACTTGCAACAAAACAAGAAAAATGTATTTTCAATGATCTGACAATTGGGACCCCCAACTTTTTTCATCACATTTACAAGTGTAGAGCATCATTGGGATCCATTGGTGACTACGGTGTCTGCATTATATAGGAGCGGGAAAAGAAAAAAAAAAGTTGATACATTGGAAAATGATGACATTGACTACCTCATAAGAAAATACCCAATGACATGTACTCGTTACTATAGACATAAAATAAATGCTTTGAGGCAATTGATATGTCATGATGAAACGTTCTTCGGAAAAATATCAAACTACTATTTTTTGACTGAGTTCCAAAATAGAGGGAGTGAGCATGACCATGCATTGTTATGGATAGAGGGTGCATCGGTCTATGGAAATGAAAACAACTCACAAATCGAGAAGTTTATGGAAAAATACATAACATGCAACATGGATCATTTGGATCCAGAACTTGCCAAAGTTCATAGACATTACCATACAAGAAGGTGTAAAAAACGAAAAAATTCACATTGTAGATACAACTTCCCTATGTCGCCAATGAGAACAACAAGAATCATAGAACCAATTGGTTTAAAGGACAATGTTCTCATTGATAAATATAAATCTTTGTTCACATTTCTAGAAAAAAGAGACTTCGATGACTTAACGGGCTTCTAATACTTATTGGAAAAACTAAATCTAATAGAAGATGAGTACATCCAAGTGATACAATCTACACTTAAACAACCAACATTTCTTCTTAAACGAAAACTTTCACATATTTGGAAAAAAAAATTCTCCAAGGACATGCCAATTATGTGGAATGCAAATACAGATGCACAGTATGTCCTCAATGCATATGTTGCACCATCATATTGTACCTCATACATGACAAAGGTTGACAAATCTATGATAAGTGCATTTAGAAGAATACGCAGATAACATGAAAAAAGTCATATTGATGCTATGCAAATGATACATACACTTGGAAATACATTACTTAATCTTTAACAAATGCCTTCTCAACAAGAATTCCACATTGCACTTTCCCTGCCTATGAACTATATTTCAAGGAAATGTGTCTTCATATACACATCTCCACTTGACACATGCACATTTGTGCTTAAAACATCATCTTTGCTAGAACAAGATCCTGATAATTTAGAGGACGTGATATGTCGCTCTATTATTGATTATTACCTCCAGCATCTACCTCCTATTAAGCATATCTACCTTGCAGAGTTCGTATCACATTACAAAAAAAATGGTACACCCATATCAAAAAGAAAAAAACCAAATGTAATACGCTTTGTCAAATACAAAAAACACATCGACTATGAAAAATTTTGCAGAGAAAAACTATTGTTGTACGTTCCATTTGATCAAAATGAAAACACATTAAAACATAACTTCCCTACATGGGAAGTTTCATATATTGCTTATGAGACTACAGCACAAACCAATGAATCTAGATTTACATACAATGTAAACCCCACATGGGGTGATTTAGAAAGTGCAATTCATGAACTAGAAAACCCTGACAATGTTGATGAGACATTAACAAACCATAAAACAACTAGAACTCTCTATGAGTCCTATGACTTGCAAGCAAATTTTCCTTGTCCTTGAGTAGTTTCCATTGAAAAATGTATCAATCTTGGCTTTCAAGTCACAAAACATCCTTTCTTTATAAAAAATAATGAATACTACAGAGTTAGACGACTATTGAATCGAGAACAACAAAAAATCATAAAGGACATTGCAATGAAAAAATGCTTAAACATGCACACTCATGTGCACTTGTTCCTTACAGGTGGGGCAAGAACAGGCAAGACATTCACAATGAAAGCACTATTCCAAGTGATTATACGAATCTATGATTCAAACAATTCGACAAGCCATATGAAACCAAAGGGACTAATAGTTGCATATACAGGAAAAGTTGCATATAATGTAGGTGGAACAACAATCCACTCTGCATTTTTAATTCCTTTTAACAAGTCACATTTTCTTCCACTCAACAAGGAGATGTTAGATACTTTGTCTAAGATTTATGACGAACTGCAACTTGTCTTCATAGATGAGGCATCTTTGATTCGAAATCGCTTCATATATTCCATTGAGAATCAACTAAGAAACATAAAACATGTGCACACCAAATACTTTGGGGACATTGACATGATATTCTGTGGGGATCTTTACCAGGCGCAACCCATCCAAGATTCTCTAATATTTGAACAACCTACGGTCAATATGAAAACAATGACGCATGAATTTTGGAAATACAATATAAAATTCTTTGAATTACATACTACAATGCGCGAGACAAATGAAACATTTATTGCAATTCTGAATAGAATGTGGACAAACATCCAAACATGTGATGACTTAACATATATCAATTCAAGGTGCATGTGACCTTCACCAACAGACCCAACCTTCCCTTACATGTTCTACAAGAATAGAGATGTTGCAATGCATAATAGGTACATGTTATCGCTCATGCTTGATGATGATATCATCATCAGTTCAATTGACCTTGAAGAAGACAACCATGGCAATGTACCATGTCATCAACATACAACCACTTTGCCTTTGCAACTTGTACTGAAATTAGACATGCTACTTTAAATATTTCCCGCAACTATGATTCATAGGATGGCTTGGTGAATGGTGCAGATGGAATACTCAAAGCTTATACCAAAATAGAAAAATTTGATGTCCTCTGGATTAAGTTCCATGACCCACATATTGGCCACCGACAAGAAAACAAGTTAGCTTATCTATATAATTCAAACATTGTGCACGATTGGAGACCTATCTTTTGAATATCAAAACCAGTATCGACATCAAAAAAGACAGGTCAATCGAATATTTGAAAACAGTTTCCAATTAAACTTACATGTGCACATACAGTCCACAGAGCACAAGGGATAACACTTGATAGTGTTGTGTTTGACCTTGTTGGAATAGGAATACATGGAATTGTATACACAGCTCTGTCCTGTGTCAGAAGCATAGACTCCTTTTATTTTTTAAGCGCTCTTACAAAATATAAATTCAATGTCAAACATAAAGTCGATATTGAGATGCAACGCCTTAGGACTAGCGCAAAATGGTATCTACAATATGATTACCAATCCATACAAACAAACTCATTTGTATCAATTCTCTCACTTAACACACACATCCTACATGCACATATGAATGATATACTCAATGACTATGACACAATGTTATTCGATATTCTGTGCTTGCAGGAAACATACATGACATTATGCATGCAAGACAAGAAATTTCCAAATCACAATTGCATATCAAGTTACATTACACATGGAGTGATGATATTAGTGAAAAAACATGTAACAATTTTGGAGCATATGCATTTCAAAGAAAACAATGTTGAGATGGTGCTGGCAAGAGTAATCTTCCATGAATAAGAAATTGCAATATTGAATCTCTATTCCACTCTGCATGCAACATTGCCCAACATACTGAATGTTGTTTCAAATGCATTACAACATTTACATCTGAACGAAACCATTATCATTCTAGGAGATTTGAATATTGACATGCTACATAATAGTTCCAGAACAAAAGAATTGGAAAACTACATGTGCAATTACAGTCTCCGCTTTCTTTTGGATAAGATAAACCATGTACAAAACGCACTTATTGACCATGTATGGTCAATTGTGTCCATTTTACAATACAGCTTCTTTATCTTAGACACATACTGGTCTGATCACAATACAATTTGTATTGTACTTGAATTATGAAATATACATCAAGCATATTACAAAATCATATTTACATGTCTCAAAGCATATCTTCCTAACTTGTTTCATAGGTTCCACGTTAATGCTTTAGAATATCTATAACATCAACTTCCTTGCATAGGTTTCACACTATCGCTTTAAAATATTTATCACACTTGTGCTTTAACATAGATTATACAATGGTGCTCTAACATGACCTAAGAGCATTAACACTTTATTGCACAAAACCAAATTATTCAGCTAGAATAATCCAACTTCTTAGTTTTTTCTGGTTTGTAATAGATTTTGGACAGAAAGAATTCTATATAGACACAGACATGGATCAAGAAAAGCAAAGGTACATGCTTCTCACACTATTTTTTACTTTATTCCTTAGATTCTAGTTTACTATATGTAAATATTCCTTGGTTTTCCTTACATACCAACTTACATTCATGTTCATTGTATTGTGTACTTTCCTTCATTGAAACAAACAAAATAATTGGACAAGACAAAGAACTCTTAACCAAAAATGTAGAAGAATACATACGAAGGTGCATGCTTCTACATGTATTCCATATTCCATTTCTTTGTATTTCATTTATTCTGTGTATATTTATTCTACTGATTTGTAGCTCATTTTTTTTATATGTAAATACTACATATCTTCCTACATATTAACTTGTCTTCATGTCAATTGTATTTTCTGTGTTGCTACATTGAAATGAATAAAATTGTATTCAATATTTTTTACATGTGTTCCTACATAGCAACTTGGCTTCATGTCCATTGTATTCTCTGCATTGTTACATTGAAAAAAAAACAGACTAATTGAACAAGGGATGAAGCCTTATGTGCCACAGCTGAGGAAGTTGAAGTACAATCTTCCAAAAGGTATACCAACAGCAATAGTAAATCAAACACAATGCATGTGCTTAATGTACATCCACATCAATTATGAACAATATACAATGTGTATGCATATTTAATTGTTGTCATGTTCTATGTACACATGTTTGCATCAGAAAAGGTTGGACAAGTGACATGGGCATGAGTAGTCAATCATCTCAAACATCAACACAATGACAAGGCCAAAGGTAAAGATTCATAGATTATGCTCTTTCTATGTTTAGGAAACAAATACCCTCAGTTATTTATTCAACTATGCCATGGTAAATATGTTTATGTCATTTACAACACATGTTTTTTAGTTCACAAGAACTATCGACAAGTACAAGTGAAATGCCCAACATAGTGCAAGGTCCAGAGACTAAGAGGTACGGTTAGAAAACTCTAACATGCATACTTTATCCAAATTGTGCATCTACTTGTACATTGATGCCAAAAAAATAAAAAGATATATATACAGACTATCATTCACATTATTTTTCCTATTCAAAAAAATTGTCACCGGGTCTAAACTTATACCACCCAATATACTATGAATAGAAGGCTTCAACAACTGTTGAACTAGACAATTGTTCATCGAAGACATAATGGTCGTGTATATCACCTATTTAGAGAAGGAAAACAAAAGTAGATGCATTATGCATGCAGGCATGACAGACAACGAAGCCATGATGATAGTTACACTGACTATCCCTACACAACTTGTCCATAAACATGTAGAGAAGATCTTTCTAGGCAATGGGATATCCATTACAAATTTCAATATATTACCGAAAATAGTATATGACCATGGTGATTGTGATCAAATTATATTTCTCAATGAAACAAGTGTTGTCGAAAAAGTTCCCATGGTTTTCTCAGAATATAATTTTGTACCGGACACAACAATAAGCCAATTTGTAGAGAACAACGACATTTACCCAATTGGAACCATTGGTGCAGATGTCATATTTGCAAGAAAAGTTGGCTCACAACATATTCTCCATATAAAATATGGAAACTCGAACAACGACAAGGAAATGGTATTGTTTTCCATACATTTTTTTTTGTCCTTTGCTTTGACATGCTCATATATATCAGACATCTTACATAACTATTAAATTGTTCCATGGTGCAGCTACAATTGTTCGACACCTATGCAGATTTATTTTCCTCAATGGAACAACAATTGCATAAAGGGAAATTTACAATTATGTTGTTCAAAAATATAACGAAGAAAAGAGATGTTAAAGAAAGGATATTTCGCACAACCCAAGCAACATTTGTAACAAAATTGCGAACAGACATAGTACAGGATCTTAAGAAACTAACTAGCTCCACAACTGTTGTATGTATACATATACACCTCCACCAACGATTTGCAAAAAAAAAAATGCCTTCAACAGCTTTGTGCATATTTTTTGTTGTACACATATATATTATATTGTTCAATATATTAACTACTATGTTCATGTGTGCAGGTTGAGGGTGTTTTGGTTGCAGCAAATGCCTACTCGACCCCCTTCGAGCCTGTATGTGCCAATTTCAATTCTCCTTCTTATTCCTTTGCATTCATAAATGATGGCACAATTGATTGTCTATGATGCGGTGAAAAATTCCCTTAAATATATAGTCATTTCGTCAGCGTTGTTATCCGAAGCCTCAGCAACACAATTGTACATTGTATAGTTAGACAACATGTATTACAAGATGTGCTTCCTGGGTTGACAAAATTGTCATATGAAATATACCTGCAGAAAAAGGCAAAGACTATCCACATGCTACGTGACTTCGGTGTCCATAGAAAATTTACCTTAAATGAGGACAATGCCATATTGCATATAGGCTGAACCCAAAAAAAAAAAATACATATCATGCGTTGACAAGAAACGAAACAGTCTGATTTGTTTCTATCCATGTTACCCAATCAAGATATGAATAAAGTTTTCCACTACCATGGCAAAGTGAACTGGAGACACATAAGATTGTTGAGTCTAGGAATGAAAATCATGAGGAAAAACCTCGTACAAAGTACCCAATTGTGAATACATCAGGTCCATCGTTTGAGATTTCAAAATGGCTTGCTCTTCTTGCTCTTCTGAACAAAGCCATTGAGCATTTTCAATAATATTGCAAATTTTTCATTGTTCAAAGTCCATTAAGTTAAACGCTGACAGTTTTTTCTAGAACTTGTAATGTTAGAACATTGTCACGTCAACGTGATCTTGGTTCATAGTAATATCATAAGTAAATGTTCATAGTGATCTTGGTTCATACTAATATAGAAATCATTGAATTTGTTGGTGTCCATTTGGGATTTTGGTTATAGAAGGGATACAATGCCCACTCCTTGTTAATTTTTTGCTTGTGTTGTGTTTGCCAAACTTTTGATCATGTGCTTTGGTGTTGTAGTTCAAGTTTCTCATGGGCCTGGTTTTTGGATTATGATTGGATAACAGATTCAGGATCTTAGCGCTTTTTCCATGATCTTAAGGAATATACAGGACCTGCCTTGCCTTTTAATGCAGGCTCTGTGGAGCAAATGTAATATGTACTTCATTTAACTAGTTTTGCTTGATTAATGAAATTACCATAATTCTTTTTGGGAAATATTTTGAAAAAAAAAAGATATATGCTAGATGAAGTCAAATGGAAATATGTAATCAACCACACAAAATTAAAATTCAAGTTTGTCATTGTTATACTTACGCTCAAATTGACAGTACAATAACTTTATTTCAACAACCCTCCATTGATTTCTCTTTAGATTTTTTATGCTTCTCTTATGCAAACACATCCTCGAAACTATAGGTATGACTGACTTTCTCTATTCCTTGATTGAACTTCTTGTGGAGCTGTGTAAACAACTTCATAGTTGTTGTTGGTCCTGTTAACACATAAATTGATCATGCAAAGGAGGATTTATGGTTTTCAGAGCCTACATTTAGCCATAACTCCCGCTATTATGTCATACCATCAAATAACATCCTCCTCAGAGTATGCAAGCTATAGTTGAGTTGGTGTTGTGAACTAGTTAAGAAAGAGGGTTGTTGGTTGGATAGGTTGCAAGCATCCTGGTGCAAATTCAAAATTACCATCATCAACCTCATAGCCATCAGGTACTCCATGAGATTTTTTATCTTGTTTGGAGGTCAGGAAGGGTTTGGCTACTTGATTTTACTTTGGCGCTACGAACAGGCTCAAGCACTGTGAATTTAGACAAGAGCTATGAAATGTGCTGCGGAAACTTTGTTCTAAAACTGTTGAACTTGTATTTTTGACCAATTGACTTCCAGGAGCATTTTCGGGTGAACCGGGATGAATTTTCAAAATCCAAGGGAGCTTATTATCAAGCACGGACCCATGAACATTAACCTCTTTCATTTTTCACATAGGTGTCAAGGATTGGAATATTAGAAAGAATATTTGAGCCCCTTTTTTTCAGTTTTCATGATTTCATGTTTGAGACATGTTTTTGCGACACGTATTCCGGCCAGCTGGAGATGAATTTATAAAATCTGAGAGAGGTTTGTCTTTAGAATGAGCTTATATAAAAAAATCGTTCTCATATTTTACACAAATATTATATTTTGATAATTACAAGTGTCACTTTGAAGCCTATTTTTCATAATTTTGCTCCCTGAAAAGCAGGAAATCAGTTAAAACGTGTCATTTTTTGTTTGTAGTTGTTTCTATTTTGGAAAAGGGGTTGGAGTTCGAATGGGTGAGATGGAAAGGACCTATATGGATATATATTCATTGTACAAGAGGAGAGGAGGGTTGGATTCATAAGCCAAGAGAGGCTAGAGAGAGTAGGAGCAGTTTTAGTTGCTCATTTGTAAGCTTGAGGGCATGTGTTGTAGGCATTTATGCCATTAGATATTCATGAGAGTTGTTTATCAAACTTTGTGTTCTTTATTATTAGCTTATATTTTCATATTGCTTGAATGGAATTACGGGAATTGAATATCAATGGTTGTTCATGAGGCAGGAGATTCATGAGCTGCAAATGATTTGTAGTAATTTCCTCCTTTCATGATCTCTATTCTAGTAATCTTTTAAGTCATTTTTGCAAAGAGGATATTTTCTTGATGATATTCTTCTTTTTGTTATCTTTTTTATACCTCCATCCATCGTTATATCCTTTTTGGTCCGGTATGAGCTTGAGTTCCTTTGATCTGTAGGATGTGTTGACTCCATGCCCAATGAAATGCTTCTGTTGACTTTTTGTTGTCCTCTCCCTTTCTTTCTCATATTGTTGATCCCCCTATTCAAACCATTTTAATCTATTTACATTTTGATGGGTATTTGTCTTATATTATAGCAGTCTGAGGGTGACTCTTGGTGCTAAAATTTTTGGCGTCGTTTCCAAGGACGGATTTGAGCAGATTGAAAATCTCTCTGGGAAGAATAACATTGCACAACTCCAGCTTTAGATGGTGACTAAAGTTGGACACCTTCAAGACTGCACATTCACCATGGTGACTCCATTGTTCAGAATCTGTTGGTGACTCCAATGGAATGAGACAAATTAAATGGTTATGGAGGCTATCCTGGCCAAGAGGTTTTCCCCGCTCAATTTCTCATCCATAGTTGGTTATCCACATCCAGTGCCTCAAATTGATGAATGGAAAGATCTGCTTCCAATATTTTATGAATGTGAGAATAAAAACCTTGTTGAGCATGTTCTAGAATTTCATTCTTTGATGCAGCAGCTTGACATCCAACATGAGGACATACGTATGAAGTTGTTTATGTACTCTCTTCAAGAAGATGTTCATATTTGGTATCAATCTCTTGAACCTTCTAGCATTTCTTCACTCAAAGAGTTTCATGTTGCTTTCAATATTCATTGTCAAAAGTTTTATTCCTCTGAGTTAATTTTTCATAGTTGTTGTGATGAGTATAAAGATTGTGTTCAAGATATAATTGATTCTTATGAAGTTTGTGAGAATGAATAAGATTCCTTAGATGAGGAATCAACTCTTTATCTTCTTTGTTCATCTACATCAAATGAAAATTTTGTTTGTTGTTTTAATAAGGAAAATGTGGAAATTGAGTCTGTTCTAGAAACTGATACTCTTTATAACCTTGTCTCTAAAAGACCTAGATATGAGCATCATATATTTGAATTATATGGTGATGATAAGATATTTCTTCCTAGATTGAATCTTGAAAGGCAGACTGTTTTTAACAATGAAGAACAGTTTTCTCATGTTGGGTAGAAAATATCTCTTGATATGTCATTTTAGATTCCTCCTTTATTTGATCATTATGGAGACAATGATGAAGATGTTGAGGTGTTTTTTTTCCTGGAAGAAAAAATCATTAGCAACCATCCTTATGATGAAAATGAAAACTTTTACCATGAGAAGCATGTTAAAGAGCAACATCCATTAATTGATATACATGAGGAGATTTCTTGCAATCAGCAACCAGATGTTTTCAGAGAAGATAAAAGGAAAGTGGATCAACAACCTGCATCATCCATCCATTCACCTGTAATTGCAACAGACATTCAACCATATGTGAGAAGTTGTAAAGCAGAGCAGTTTTTCTATTATCAACCCAGTAAGTTTTATCACCTATTTTATGACCCTGTAGGGGAGTACATGGAGTTGCATTTCCTCAATGTATTGAAGCCTTCAAGCTTTGTCATACCTTCAACATTAGGATGTAATCTGAAGAATGTAATTAATTTTTTGTCGCAGATTTATTATCTCTTACTGATCAGTGGCAGAGTAAGAAAGTTTTCAGTTAGGAAGTTACTTGAGTGGCTCTCGTGGAAGTTTGTTTTCACCTAGCCTATTGTAAAAAATCAGTTAGTTTAGGATTGTACATAAATAAACTCCATCTGGAGCATGTGTGTTTATTTTCTCTTTGTAAGTAGAGTAGTGTACATGTCAACCTATTATCTTCAGAAAAATGTATTTGAGCTTCACTCCACAACCCAACAGCTAAGGCAGTGGAGCTGCAGCAGTTCTTAGAGCCTCATAGGGAGGACTCTATCCTTTGTGGAGCCAGATGTTAACACATAAAATTGATCATGCAAAGGAGGATTTATGGTCTTGAGAGCCTAAATTTAGCCATATATATCGCTATTATGTCATACCATCAACTAACATCCTCCTCGGAGTATGCAAGCTATAGTTGATTTGGCGCTGTGAACTAGTTAAGGAAGAGGGTAGTCGGTTGGTTAGGTTGCAAGCATCCTAGTGCAAATTCAAAAATACCAGCATCAACCTCATAGTCATCAGGTACTCCATGATATTTTTTGTCTTGTTTGGAGGTCAAGAAGGGTTTGGCTACTTGATTTTACTTTAGCGCTACAAATTGGCTCAGGTACTGCGAATTTAGACAGGCACTATGAAATGTGCTACGAAATGTGTTGTGGAAACTCTGTTCTAAGACTGTTGAACTTGTATTTTTGACCAGCTGACTTCCAGGAGAATTTTCAGGTGAACCAAGATGAATTTTCAAAATCCAATGGAGGTTATTTTCAAGCACAGACCCATGAACGTTAACCTCTTTCATTTTTCATACAAGTGTCACGGATTGGGAGATTCAAAAGAATCTTCGATCCCTATGTTTTCAGTTTTCATGATTTCCTGTTTGAGACATGTCTTTGTGACACGTATTTCGTCCAGTTGGAGATGAATTTAAAATAAACCGAGAGATTTGTTTCTTTAGAACGAGCTTATATGCAAAAACCGTTCTCAGATTTTACATAGTTTTTATATTTTTATAATTACAAGTGTCACTTTGAAGCCTATTTTTCATAATTTTGCCTCCTGAAAAGCAAGAAATCAGTTAAAATGTGTCATTTTTTGTTTGTAGTTGTTTCTATTTTGGGAAAGGGGTTGGATTTCGAATGGGTGAGCTAGAAAGGACCTATATGGATATATATTCATTGTACAAGAGGAGAGGAGGGTTGGATTCATAAGCCAAGAGAGACTAGACAGAGTAGGAGCAATTTTAGTTGCTCATTTATAAGCCTGAGGGCATGTGTTGTAGGAATTTCTGCCATTAGAGATTCATGAAAGTTGTTTATCAAACTTTTTGTTCTTTATTATCATTTTATCTTGTCATATTTATTGAATGGAATTGTAAGCATTGAAGATCAATGGTTTTTCATGAGGCAGTGGATTCATGAGCTACAAATGATTTGTAGTAATTGGCTCCTTTCATGATCTCTGTTCTAGTAATCTTTGAAGTCATTTTTGCAAAGAGGATCTTTGGTTGATGATATTCTTCTTTATGTTATCTTTCGTATAACTCCATACATCATTATATCCCTTTTGTTTTGGTATGATCTTGAGTGCCTTGTATTTGTAGGATGTGTTGACTCCATGCCCAATGGAATGCTTTTGCTGACTTTTTGTTGCCCTCTCCCTTTCTTTCTCATCTTGTTGATCCACCTATTCAAACCATTTAAATCCATTTAAGTTTTGATGGGTATTGGGCTTATCCTCTAGTAGTCTGAGGGTGACTCTCAGTTCTAACGGGTCCTAAAGTCTACTCGTGGCTGCTAAAGGGCATAGCTAGGCCACCACAAGTTTGGAATGCTCATTCTTTTCAATTTGTTGATCAATTACAGGGTTGGTTCACCAAGACAAGAGCATGGAAAGATAAGAAAGATGATATGGATGAGGGTTATCCTTTCCTACTGTTACACCAATGTCATACAAGTGACATAATAAAGGTAAAAAATGGAGGGAAACAACAAACCATTCAATGAATAATCTAGTGCAAGAAGTTTAATACTTAAAATAATGTTTCAACACATTAAACAATGTATCAAAAACACAATTATTGTGACAGGTTGCAATACAAACAAATATTCATCAATGAATTAATTTTTCTCACAGGAACCCCAGGTAGACCCCAGTCGCCTGAACTGACCAATAGTTCGATCTACCAAATCAACCTCCCTATTATCGAATTGGCAGACGTGAATATTATGGGATCAGGAAAAAAAATTGTGTGGATCTTGAATTGGGAAAAAATGTTGGTTATTTTAGTTTTTTTAAGGCATTATCACAGTAAGAATGCAACATTATGCTAGCCCACCGTTATCTACAAAGGTGTTGACTTCATGTCCTTATTTAATATTGTGCATATATTAAAGCTTGTCATATTTGAGAATATGCTTGCATATAAAAATGTTAAGTCATATATTGTGTCTATTCCTTATGGGTTTGAGCAAAATTTGTGAGCCGAAAACACCCTTCAAATTGGAACATCCTTTACATTTGGGCCACAAAAATACTATTAAAGTAAAATAATATGAATAATATTGAAATAAATATAAACAAAATCTCTTTAAACTTGAACCAAAATTTGTCGAGCTCCAAGTATATTTCATAGCTGAGAATGTTTTTCCCATAGTTAATGTGTTTCTATCACTTGATAATTATCAAACTAAGTGTTGTTGTGTGAGGGATAAATTTCTTTTCTCCCTTTCTTTTCCCTCTTCTATACTTACTCATTTTTCCCTTTTCTTATTCCCCTCTATTATCCCTTTCTGGTTCTATACTTAGTCGCATTTCTATGATCGCGGGTTCCCGGGTTGGAGGACTGACAGATCCTCATATACATCTATATCCTCACATTATGAGTCTGACTGACCATCGTTCCTTTCCATACTTAGCCAATTTTATGACCGCAGGTTCCCGGGTTGGCGTTATCGAACTCTCATGCCCTGTGTTTCGTGATATACATCTTGCACCCAACACTTTTGTGATCTACAGTTCGACCCCGGACTCCTCAAACTCACAAGATTCATTATACCTACGATGAGTCTGTCTGACCGCCCCACCTTTCCCTACTTAGTCGATTCTACACCTCCTGTTGTCAAAAATTCACGGGTTCACGGACTCCCGGGTTCACAAAAGTTTCAAAGAATTTTTCACTCCCATCCATCCCTGCCACCTTCGCGCCCTTCCCAATGCACATTAATTATGTTTTTATTAGTGACAACTCACCACATAGGTTCGAAATGATTGGCATTAATAAGCAAAAAGCTAGAGGACATCTCCCATTAAAACGCATTAAACCAAGATTTATGGGAGATTATGTTATCATCCTCCAACATTCATTTTAAATACTATCAAGACAAAATTATTGTCATGGGTTGCAATACAAACAAATCTTCATCAAATCATTAGTTGTTCTCATAGGTACTCCAGGTGCACCCCAGTCGCCTGAGTTGGATGATAGTTCGATCTACCAAATCAACCTCCCTATTATCGAATTGGTAGAGGTGACTACTATGGGATCTGGAAAAAAAATTGTGTGGATCTTTAATTGGGAAAAATTGTTGGCTATTTTAGTTTTTTTAAGGCATTATCATAGTAAGAATGAAACATTATTCTAGCCCACTATTATCTACAAATTTTTTGATGTCAAGTCCCTATTTAATATTGTACATATATTAAAGCTTGTCATATTTGAGAATATGCTTTCATATAAAAATGTTAAGTCATATATTTTGTCTATTGCTTATGGGTTTGAGAAAAATTTGCGTGCTGAAAACACCCTTCAAATTGGAACATGGTTTACATTTGGGCCACAAAAACACTATTAAAATAAAATAATATGAATAATATTGAAATAAATATAAACAAAATCTCTTTAAACTTGAACCAGAGTTTGTCGAGCTCCAAGTATATTTCTTAGCTGAGAATGTTTTTCCCATAGTTAATGTGTTTCTATCACTTGATAATTATCAGACTAAGTGTTGTTGTGTGAGGGATAAAGTTATTTTCTCCCTTTCTTTTCCCTCTTCTATACTTACTTGTTTTTCCCTTTTCTTCTTCCCCTCTATTATCCATTTCTGGTTCCATACTTAGTCGCATTTCTATGATCGCGGGTTCCCGGGTTGGCAGACTAACAGATTCTCATCTCCATCTATATACTCACATCATGAGTCCTACCGACCGCCATTCCTTTCCATACTTAGCCAATTTTATGACCGTGGGTTCCCGGTTTGGCATTATCAAACTCTCATGCCTCGTGTTGCGTGATAAACATATTGCACCCAAAAATTTTGTGATCTACAAATAGACCCCAGACTCCTCGAACTCGCAAGCTTCACTCTACCTACGACGATTCCGTCTTACCACCCCGCCTTTCCATACTTAGTTGATTCTTCACCTCCTGTTGTCACAGATTCGCGGGTTCACAGACTCGCGGTTTCACAAAAGTTTCAAAGCATTTTTCGCTCTTGTCCATCCCCACCACCTTCGCGCCCTTCCCAATGCACATTAATTATGATTTTATTAGTGACAAATCACCACAGAAGTTCAAAAATATTGACATTAATAAAAGAAAATCTTGAGGAAATCTCCCATTAAAATGCATTAAACCAAGATTTATGGGAGATTATATTATCATCCTCCAACGTTCATTTTAAATACTATTGGGACACAATTACTGTCACAGGTTGCAATACAAACAAATCTTCATCAAATCATTATATTTTCTCATAGGTACCCCAGGTGCACCTCAGTCGCTTGAACTAACCGATAGTTCGATCTACCAAAACAACCTCCCTATTATCGAATTGGCAGAGGTGAATATTATGGGATCTAAAAATGTTTTTGTGTGGATCTTGAATTGGGAAAAATTGTTGGTTATTTTAGTTTTCTTAAGGCATTATCATAGTAAGAATGCAACATTATGCTAACCCATTGTTATCTACAAAGGTGTCAACGTCGTGTCCCTATTTAATATTGTGCATATATTAAAGCTTATCATATTTGAGAATATGCTTGCATATAAAAATGTTAAGTCATATATTTTGTCTATTACTTATGGGTTTGAGAAAATTTTGTGAGCCGAAAACACCCTTCAAATTGGAACATGCTTTGCATTTGGGCCACAAAAATACTATTAAAATAAAATAATATGAATAATATTGAAATAAATATAAACAAAATCTCTTTAAACTTGAACCAGAGTTTGTCGAGCTCCAAGTATATTTCATAGCTGAGAATTTTTTTCCCATAGTTAATGTGTTTCTATCGCTTGATAATTATCAGACTAAGTGTTGTTGTGTGAGGGACAAATTTGTTTTCTCCCTTTCTTTTCCCTCTTCTATACTTACCCATATTTCCCTTTTCTTCTTCCCCTCTATTATCCCTTTATGGTTCTATACTTAGTCACATTTCTATGATCATGAGTTCCTGGGTTGGTGGACTGACAGATCCTCATCTCCATCTATATCATCACATCACGAGTCCAACCAATCATCGTTCCTTTCCATAACTAACCAATTTTATGACCACCGGTTCCCGAGTTGGCGCTATCGAACTCTCATGCCCCGTGTTCTGTGATATACATCTTGCACCCAAAACTTTCGTGATCTACAATTCAACCCCAGACTCCTCAAACTCGCAAGCTTCACTCTACCTATGATGAGTTCTTTTGACTGCCCCGCCTTTCCATACTTAGTCGATTCTTCAACTCCTGTTGTCACGTATTTGTGGGTTCATAAAATTTTCAAAGCATTTTTCACTCCCATCCATCCCCGCCACCTTCGCACCCTTCCCAATGCACAGTAATTATGATTTTATTAGTGACAACTCACCACACAGGTTCGAAAAGATTGGCATTAATAAGAGAAAATCTTGAGGACATCTCCCATTAAAACTCATTAAACCAATATTTACGAGAGATTATATTATCATCAACCAACATTCATTTTAAATATTATCATGACACAATTACTGTCACAGGTTGCAATACAAACAAATCTTCATCAAAGCATTATCTTTTCTCACAGGTACCCTAGATGCACCCCAATCACCTGAACCGATCGATAGTTCAATCTACCAAATCAACCCCCCTATTATTGAATTGGCAGAGGTGAATATTATGGGATCTGAAAAAAAAATTGTGTGGATCTTGAATTGGGAAAAATTGTTGGTTATTTTAATTTTTTAATTCATTATGCCCTGCCTTTCGATACTTAGTCGATTCTTCACCTCTTGTTGTCACAGATTCGTGGGTTCCTGGACTCTCAGGTTCACAAAAGTTTCAAATCAGTTTTTGCTCTCGCCCATCCTCGCCACCTTCATGCCCTTCCGAATGCACATTAATTATGCTTTTATCAGTGAAAACTCACCACACATGTTCGAAAATATTGGCATTAATAAGAGAAAAGCTCGAGGACATCTCCCATTAAAACACATTAAACCAAGATTTACAGGAGATTATATTATCATCCTCCAACGTTCATTTTAAATAATATCAGGAGCAAAGGAATGTTCTCATCACCTTATGGTTGCAGCTTGACAATATTTTGTGGAGATACGTTGAATATTTTTGGGCACGAGGACCCATTTTTTCAGTAGTCCAGAGCTTATTACTACTACTCATACCCTTCTGCCTAGAAGGAAGTTATCTAGACGTCTGGAATTGAGTGAGCAGGTTGTATCCCCAAATTTTTTGACTGTAAGGAGTTGGTCACCTAGTGCACCAAGAATTTTATTCCGAACCAGCAGATTATCCAGTTGCGGGACCATTCCCAAGTCTCCCTATCGCCTCAAGTATTTCAAAAGATGTTAAGACTTCACTATCCAACGCTTAATTTCAAGGGCGAGGATTGCAGGGAATTATTAAAGAAGCATGATAATGGATTGGACCTCTTACCGGAATTCTTAGAGGACACAACGGTCGTCCCCTAGGACATCACCAGATTACAGGTTAGTGAATTCAAAAACCCTTTCTAGGAAATTGCATGGATTTTCACAAGGATAATGGGACAAGAAAGTACAATCGACATCTCTCAGATGATTATGTACATTTAATATTTTACGGTGAAGGAAAAATCCATCTTCGATTGGGGTAACTTGATTTCCATTGAAATCTCTTCCCAATTATCACAATACAAAAGGCAAAAGAAATTATTCATGTCATCTTATTTAATTTTAAAGATAGCGCATTGTTGTCCATTCCCCAGATTATCTCTGTGTGATAAGGTAAACTGCGAATTTGACCCAGTAACCTTTTGGTATCAGAAATTATGGGGACACAAGGCCTCCCAACATTTCTATGAAGTCTTTAATGATTTTGTCTCAGTTTTTAAAGGGTTGATATTTGGAAAGGATTTTCCCCGGATGTCTGACCAAGAGAGCAAGTTCCTGGATAGAAAGAGAACACTGGAACAAATGGAGAACTATAATGTTATAAGGATTTTTTGATCCAAAGAAAATCCTTCCTTCCTTCCTTCCATGTCACATATCTGATACAATGTTTTTTGTTGAAATAGCAAGGCAGTACACCTACTGGATGCATTTTTTCCATGAAAAGAGAAAAAAGAAATCCATGCCTCTCCCTTGGAAATTCGAGGATTTCATATTCAGGAATATGAACACGATTGACGAATTCGTGGGCCACTTCCACAACCTCAATTTGAAATATGTTGAAAAAGTAAAAGGGTTCAACCCTAATGGTATTTTTGTAGAACACATATTGGTTGTCGCTTTCAGCAATTCTTTCATTAATGCTATCCTGAATGAAGATGAAGATAATTCCTCGGGAATTCCTACTCATGACACTGGTGACCTGGACACAATACTCAACACCAATGAGTCGTACAAGTAGAGAGGAAAATATATGGGTGAGAAAAGTGCCCAATCCCCGATTGTCATGCCCAAGACTATAGCATCTCGGAGCAGTGTTCCAACGGCCTACCCAAGTAACAAAGTCACACACAGTTATTCAGGAAGAGGAGGAGATAAGAACCCTCCATCCGGCAAAATTGAAATTTCTCATAAACTTCCTGTGACGAAGAAATGAAAAAACATTGTGCAAGAAGAGAAGGTACCGAGGGGAGAAAGTGATATCCATGATCTCTCCCTCGAAGATATGGAACTAGATATTGACATTGAGAAATTTTTACCCAACGAAGATCAGCTAGAGAGCACTGCTCCCCAGAACCCTCAAATGGAAATAATTGGGACTGAGACCTTCGACGAGGGAGATTCTTTTGCATTTCAAAGCGTTGTTTTTTACAGCGAATCCAAAAATTTGATTATTGAAAAAAGAGATGTAAAGAATAAGAAGGGGAAATATCGTTCAAAGATTAACCTATGGAACATGCGGCCTTCCCAGATCTCCCAGATACATCGAACAATTGGAGATGCTCTATACAACTCTATTGACGGCCTTGAAGCGGAGAATATCTGGTTAAAGGACCGAATCAAAGAATTGGAGGGAGCTCTAATTCCCCTTCTAATGTTGGCTAGTCCTTTAGCAATGATCGGGCCTACCACACCTGCAAAAAAGTTAAAACGATCAACCATCCTTCTCACATCAGCCTGGGGCAATGTGGAAAAGAATATAAAGAAAAGAATGGAATTAATAACAAAATCTTGGGAGATGTCAAAGAGTATGGTCTCTTTTGGAACAAGAGCACATGTTTTTCATGAATATCTGCAAGAATATTTGAAAAACGAGCAAGGTTTCTACCTTGACGCAGTTGTACCATTTGGTGTTAAAGTTACTAGTACGACGAAATTGAGAAGAAGAGGGGAGGATATCCCTTCCCCGAATTGAATAAAGAAACTAAATGCATGCTGGAAAGAAAAGGTAAAAAACATGAATGGTATTGTTCAAGCATGCAGTTAGGCCATAACTAGAAGAGAGAAACTATTCAAGAAGCTAACTGAGATAGATCTAGCTGGAAGAACTAGTGAAGTCCAAGACCCGACATTGATACTCAACTCGTTGTTTTTAACCAAGCAAGCATTTGATGAACAAGTTGAGATATTTAAAGGGCTATCATTTGAAAAAATCTATGGCATTCTTGAATATGGTGAAGATGACGTGGAAATTGGCTAATTGATTATTCGATTAAAACCAATATATTGAAGAAGCATTGCACAAAATCTCTATTGATCTAAGGGACTTGGAAAGTAAACTCTTCAATATAAAATCTATCATGAAATCAACGTGGCGCCCATGAGGAGCTACATAGAGGAGTGGTTCAAAAAGGTTGTCGACAAGCTTACCAATGAAGGGAAAAGGACGGTTGATACAGTTCCCATAACCGTCGAGGAAAGACATAAAAGGACATCAGCGAGCAAATGAAAAGGCATGAGATACCATCATAGTAAGTTCATATTGATCATATTCTTTTGTCTTTTTCAATCTCTTTATCCAGTTACTCTACCTCTTCAAATAGAAAGGTTTACCTAGGACTAACAATTTTATCTTTCTTCTTGCCAAGTCTAGTTGTCTTCCACCACCCACTTTCTTCTTTCTACAAGCCTCATTTTTATACATATTTTATTTATGGTCCGCGGGAGCCCCAATCCTAGTCATTATGATAAACGCATTTAAATTTCAGAGAATATGTACTGAACTATATATATTTTAAAAAGTCCAAGAGAGTTATTTTGGAAATAATCTCGACTGTATTTTGTAACCCAAATTATCTTAATATAAAATATTTGAGGTTGTTGTATCATTATCTTTTTTGAGTTGCCCATGTATCACAGTGTCAAAGTTCTCTTGTGCATGCGGATCATTTTCTTTTAATTTTTATGTGATTAGATATCATTATCCCTGCTATGATGGATGTGAGAAAGTTCTATTTTTTTAATTTACATATATGAATGTGTGCATCTCCTGGTCCATTCATAAGAATCATCTTTTTACAAGAAAATTAAAAAACATTTTCCCTTTTTTGTTATATTTATTTTACTTTCATTTGAGGGACTTCTTTAAAGGTCCCACATTTTACAAATTTATGGTGTTTTCTAATGTTTAACATTGTTTGATTGAATTTTTGTATTCTTAAAAAAAGTTTAAATCATTTTGGTGACTACATATTAGTTAACATGTTGAGTGCAAATTTATGGTGTTTTCCAATGTTTAATATTGTTTTATTGAATTTTGTATTTTTTTTTAAATAAATCATTTTTGTGTACAACTATTGATAGACGAATTGAACCTTTTTTCTACAAGAATTTAGGAGGCTCTTTGATCCATAATTAAAAATGCACCATTTGGTTTTTTTTTCCCTTCCCAGTACTTCCATTTAAATAAAAGTTACTCTATTGCAGCATCTGTAGTTTTCGCTCCTTACATTTTACATGCAAGGATAATATGTGATAGGGTGTCAAATTCAAATATAAAATTTTGTTGAGCAAGTTTCCAACAGATTCCAACACGTGTGTGACTTTATAAATGACATAGTTTTGTGGCCACTAGCCCTCTAACAAAGACAACAAATCAGTGGGCATATACAACATAGAAACTTAGTTTATTATTTGGGAGGGACTACATTGCCATGCAGCACTTGTTTTGTTTTCCCTTGCTTAGTGATGAACGAGTCACAATAAAAGTAAAAAGGGATACAAGGTATCGTGTACCACGTGTATGCTTGTGTTAAGAGAAGAAACATCATATGCTTAATTTGAAGACTAAACATTTTAATTTTTTTAAATGTTTTGAATAAGTCATTATAAAATAAAATAATGTCTCTTTTTTTAAAATGTTTTGAATAAGTCATTATAAATAAAATGATGTCTCTTTTTTTAATGTTGTGAATTCATTTCTACATTCAAAAATGGATTTTGAACAACCAAAAATAGTGATTCTTGTAAAAAAAAATTAAATGTTTTGAATGTTTTTTTTTAATGTTGTGAATAAATTATTATAAAATAAATTAATACAAAAAATAATATTTACAGCACATAAATTATTTTTGGTTTAAATGGATGTTAATCATCATCAAATGTTTTCAAAATAAGTAAATATAAATTTATTTGATTTTTTTATATTTAAATTTGTAAAATTTGTTAATAATAAATTATGAAAGAGAAAAATATTTCAATATTTAAGGTTATTAGTGTAAACTCTATTAACACTATTTCAATATTTGGACATATAGTCCTATTACTATGTCTATATAAAACTTGGTCACTTTCCACTTTTATTAAATGTTTTTGATCTTGGATAATGAACATCTTTTTGTTTAGTAAGAAATTAGTTTTAATTGTTTTTATTTAATGAAAAAAATTATTTAAATAAGTGATTTGTTGTCCCTCGAATGGGGTGCTTTCGAGCTCAGTGTGTGAACAAGCCACGGGGAGGCCACCTAACTAGGCAGATAGCCACCTAGCATCTGATCAATCTTGTCCCCCCAATTTTTTCACCTCATGGATTTAAATCTATCGTTGTCACCTTCCAAACCTCAGTCGAAACCAATGTCCCGCACGATTTGGAAGCTCTGGTGTGTGGGAGTCTTCATGGTGTCGCGCGAGTTTCTTCCTCGCTCACATCTGCTCATCCTTATAGGATTTTCTAAAGTCGAATTCAAGCACACTGATCTTCATTCGCCCCCTCCCCATTTGCTCGACCATCTTACCTTGGTTCTCATCTTCACCAGGCCCGTGCCTCTCCCCTGGTGCGACCTCCATTTGGTTCACAGGATTTCAAGCTCGTGCCTCCCCTCTCCAGGTTTGTTGATCCTCTGTGTCTTCTATCCCAGACTGTCATTTTCTTTTAACATGTCACGCCTTAGAGGTGAGGCCAAAAGGGGATCCGCCTGGTATGCGGCTAGGGGAAGAGATTCACCCACCCACGACCCTCCTCTTGAAGCCAAAAACCTCCATGTCTTGGCTCATGTCGTTGCGCCCATCCCTGCTCAACCACTCCATGAGACCACCCCTGATCTCTCCCCTCTCTCGAACCCCTACGGCTGTAGGGTCGAGTGGTTTAACACCCTC
>SNQJ01S0039783.1:135955-163514 GCA_010110895.2 Picea sitchensis
GGTTTTCTGGAGATTTCTCACTTGAGGGAGATTAATCCGAAATTTTTAAAATTATGATAGTGGGTGTGTTACACTTCTGCATACTCAATTATTATCTTGTTGTCAATCACGGATCTATATATCATAGGAAGTTTTGCACTTTTACTGGAATAATGTACCATCCTACATTGGGGTTACCAACCTTCGATGGGGTAGCGTACCATCCTGTGTTTGGGTTACCAACATGTGTTGAGGTAGCATACCATCCTGCGTTGGGGTTACCAACCTGTGTTGGGGTAGCGTACCAGCCGACGTTGGGGTTACCAACCTACACTTGGGTAGGGTACCAACCTGCGTTGGGGTTACCAACCTACGTTGGGGTAGCGTACCATCCTACGTTGGGGTTACCAACCTGTGCTAGGGTAGTGTATCATCTTGTGTTGGGGTTACCAACCTATGTTGGGGTAGCGTACCAGCCTACATTGGGGTTACCAACCTGCAATGAGGTAGCATACCAGCCTGTGTTGGGGTTACCAACCTACGTTGGGGTAGCATACCAACCTGCGTTGGGGTTACCAACCTATGTTGGGGTAGCGTACCAGCCTACATTGGGGTTACCAACCTGCACTAGGGTAGCTCATCACTTCCCTCTAATGAGGATCACATAACCTCCCTCTATTGGGGAGCACATCCCTTCCCTCTTATGGGGAACACATCACTTCCCACTTATGGGGAACACATCACTGCCTGCTACTGGGGAAGTCTTTTTGGTTCTCTCCAAGCTTGTCTCTGAAATACTCGAACAGGGGCTTGGTCAACACATCTGCTACCTATTCATCGATGGAAATATACTGGAGTATTATTGTTCCCTTCTGTACCATGTCCTGGACATAGTGGTATTTGATCTCGATATACTTGGGCTTATCATGACACACTGGGTTCACTGAAAACTTTATGCGACTATGGTTGTCATAAAAGATATAGGTTTCCTCCAACTCGAGATCAAAGATTTTTACGTTGAAAAGATCGTTTTCTAATTCCCTTAGATCGATAGAAATATTACACGGAGCATGTTCAATTTCTTCATTGTGTGTCGAATAGTCCACTAGCCAGTTGTCCATGTCATCTTGACCATATTCAAGGATGCCGTAAAAATTTTCTAAAGACAACCCCTTTAAAATATCAATTTTTTCATCAAAGGCTTGCTTGGTTAAGGACAAGGACTTGAGGATTAAGTTGGGGTCTTGGACCTCGTTGGTACTTCCGTCTAAGTCTATTTCGGTCATCTTTCTGAATAATTCTTCTTTCTCTGATATGTCTTGTTCACATGATTCGACAATGAGATGTAGGTTCTTAAATTTCTCTTTCCTGCATGCTTTTAATTTTTAATCCGGTTTGGGGAGGGGAGATCTTCTTGTCTTCTTATCAGATATGACATGTTGGTGACATGGTTGCCAAAAGGGATGACAGTCTATAGATAGAAACATTCTTCATTATTTAAATCCGCCTGCAAATGTTCGTGCAAAGCATGTGCCCTCGTTCCAAGGGAAGCTATATTTTGTGTTTTTTCCCAAGCTTGAGTAATTAGCTCCATTTTTTTCTTGATATTCTTCTCCACATAGCCTCTACACGATGTGAGGAGGCTAGAGGATCCTTTTAACTTGGTTGCAGGGGTGGCAGGAACGATTTTTGCTAAAGGACTGGAAAGAAATGGGAAAGGAATCAAAGCTTCCTCCAATTCCTTGATTCAGTCATTCAGACTGGCATTCTTCGCTTCAATGCCTCCAATGGAATCATCAAGAGCATATATGGTTGCTTGGTGAAGTCGGCATATTTGGGATGGATACATGTTCCTAAGGTTAACCTCTTAACGAGATTTCCCTTTCTTATTTCTTACATCTCTCTTTTCAATAATTAAATTTTTAGATTGGTTGTCAAAAACAGCGCTCTGGAATACGAAGGATTCATCTTCATCAAAAATGTCGGTCTCAGCTATTTCCATTATGGAACTATGGTGGATTGTGTGCGTGGGATGATCAACATTGCAGAATATGTTATCCAGATCAATCTCAAGTTCCATGTCCTCACTTTCAGTTTCGGGCTCTTCTGCTTGCTTTACAACGTTTTTTCTCTTCTTCCTCACGGGAAGCTCGTGAGAAGTATCAATTTTACCACGAGAAGGGTTCTTATCTCCTCCTTTGTTTGAAGAATTCTGGGTTGATTTCTTACTAGGGTGGGTCGTTGGAGTGATGCTCCGTGATGGTGTGCTCTTAGGAGTGCTAGTCGGGGATTGGACACTCTTCTCACCAGGGAATTTTCCCTGTTGTTTGTACAATTCAGTTGTGCTTTGCAATGTCTCTATGTCTCCATCATGAGGAGCAGAAGTGTTGTCGTCATTGTCTTTGTCTTCATTCAAGCGTGTATAGATAAAAGAGCTGCTAAATCCAATTGCTAGTAAATGTTCTAGAAAAATCCCATTAGGGTCAAACCCTCTTAGCCTTTCAACATATCTTACATTCAATTTGTTGAAATGGCCTGTGAATTCATCAATCTTGTTGACGTTCCTAAACACGAAGTCCCCAACTTTCCAAGGCAAAGGAATGAATTGATTTTTTCTCTTCTCATGGAAAAAATGCAACCAGTAGTTGCATTGCCTTGTTGTTTATGTAACAAACATATTGTCTGTGATGTGACATGGAAGGAAATAAGGGTTTTCCTTGGAGCCAAAAATCATTATTACAGACAACAATGCATTATCGCGAAAACCAACTAGGATGACATATAAAATTTCTTCTCTTCTTTGAATCGTGACAATTGGGAACAGATTTCAATGGAAATTAGCTTCCCCCAATAAAAAATGGATTGTTCATTGAATGTGAAATACAAAATATAAAGAACCATGCAGGAAATGCTTATTGTGGATTCCTATCTTGTTATTCTTGTAAAGAGACAGGCAATTTCCCGGAATGGATTTCTAAAAGAACTAACCTGCAACTTTGTGATATCTTCAGAAACTGTTGTCAGGTCTTCCAGGAACTCGGGGAAGAGGTCCAACCCATCTTGCAGAAGACCTAAGGTGACAAAGAAACAAGAGAGTGGTCCCGCCGTGGAATAATTCTTTAGCTTGAAATATATTTTTCGGCGCACCAAGAGACCACCTCCTTATAGTCAAAAACTTCAAGGACACAGCCTGCACGAGCAATTCCAGAGGTCCAAATTACTTCGTTATGGGCGGAACGGGATGAATATTAAGAGTATGCCCTAGACCACTAGAAGTTTTGGTCCTCACACCCAAAGATTTTCATTGTATCTCCACAGAACTACTTTCGAGTTGCTGTTATAAGTTTATGAGAACGTTTGTTTGCTCCAGACGATGTTTGAAATGAACAGTTGGAAGGGATAATATAACCCTCCACAAATCTTGGTCCAATGTGTGTGAATGGGAGATCTCCTTTAGCCTTTCACTCATTAATGACAATCTCGACAGTTGTTGCATGATGAGTTGTTAGCATTAAAGACTAGTAATTGCATACTTAGAAGTGCGAAGGTGGTGGGTACGGCGAAGAGAAATTAAGGATTGGAGATTTTGTGAACCCGCCAACCCGACAACCCGTGAAAGAAACTCCATGATGTTTGAGATGAGCAATCGGAAGGGATAATATAACCCTCTGAAAATCTTGGTTTAATGTGTATTAATGGGAGATCTCCTCGAGTGTTTCACTCATTAATGACAATCTTTATCGTTCATGCATGACGAGTTGTTGGCATTAAAGTTTACTAATTGCATATTTAGAAAGAAGTATGAAGGTGGCAAGGACAGGGAAGAGAAATTAAGGAATGGATAATTATTGAAAGCGGTCGTTCAGGCTTCAAAATAGGTTTACAAGGCATAACCAGGAGAGGTGAGGGCCCGACGGTCAAATTGTATGTCTTGGAAGTTTTGAGTGCAAAACGTGTAACATGGAAGAGGGCATGATGGGGCAGTCCAGTGGTCAATTTGTATATCGCGGAACTCCTGGCACTGTTTCCAGGTCACTGAACATTGGAAGCGGAATCGTGAGCCCGCCTGTCCGGGAACACGCAATTGAAAAAGTGACTAAGTATGGAATAGGAAAACAGTAGGTCAAACTTTTTTTCGCTAATATACTGAAATTTGTAATAGATATCCCATTATCTGGAAAGATCTTTTTTGCATGTTTGTGGACAAGTTATGTAGTGATAGTCAATGTGACTGTCTCGTCGAGCCTTTTGCTTACTAATGACAATCTTTACGGTTTTTGCATGATGAACTGTTAGCATTAAACCTTAGTTGTTGCATACTTGGAAAGAAGTGCGAAGGTGGCGGTCACAGGAAACAGTGACTAGCAATTGGAGATTTCGTGAACCCGCCAACTCGAGGATCTGCGAAAGATTCCAAGAAATTGTCAAGTATGGAAAGTAGTTGAATGGGCCTCAAACTAGGGTGACAAGGGTTCCCCAGGAGACGTGACGCCCCAATGGACAAATTGTATGTCTCAGAACTTTTGAGTTCAAAATGTGTAACACAGAAGAGGGGATGATGTGGGAGTCCGAAAGTCAATTTGTATATCGTAGAATTCTAGGATATCTCCTCGAGCCTTTCATTCATTAATGGAAATCTTCATGGTTCCTGCATGATGACCTATTAGCATTAAAGCTTACTAATTTCATATTCAGAAAGAAGTACGAAGGTGGCGGGGATGGGGAACAGTAATTAAGAAATGGCTAATTATCGAAAGCGGTCGATTGGGCTTCAAAATAGGGTTACAACGTATAACCAGCAGAGGTGAGAGCCCGACGATCAAATTGTATGTCTCGGAAGTTTTGAGTGCAAAACGCATAACACAGAAGAGTGCATGATGGGGCAGTCCAACGGTCAATTTGTATATCGCGGAACTTCAGGTACTGTTTGCAAGTCGCGGAACATTAGAAACGCAATCTTGAGCCCGTCTGTCCGGGAACCTGCAATCAAAAAAGTGGCCAAGTATGGAATAGGGAAACGGTAATTCGGACTCGTTTTCACTAATATATTGAAATTTGTAATAGATATCCCATTACCTGGCAAGATCTTTTCTGCATGTTTCTGGACAAGTTGTGTAGGGATAGTCAGTGTGACTGTCTCCTCGAGCCTTTTGCTTATTAATGACGATCTTTATGGTTGTTGCATGATGAAATGTTAGCATTAAACCTTATTTTTTGCATATTGGAAAGAAGTGTGAAGGTGGCGGGCACAGGAAACAGTGACTAGGAATTGGATATTTCGTGAACCCGCTAACACGAGGATCCAAAATAGGGTGACAAGGGTGAAAGGGGTTCCCTAGGAGACGTGAAGCCCTGACGGTCAAATTGTATGGCTCGGAACTTTTGAGTGCAAAATGTGTAACACATAAGAGGGGATGATGTGGGAGTCCAACAGTCAATTTGTATATCGCGAAGGTCGGGGTGTTGTTTGTAGGTCACAGAACAATGAAAGTGCAATCTAGAGCCCTCTTGCCCGGGAATCCGTGATCGAAAAAGTGGCTACGTATGGAATGGGGAAGCGGTCGTTCAGAGTCGTGATATAAAATCGTGAGTAGAAATGTGAACTCGTGAGTCCGCTAACCCGCGCAGTTAGACATTTTCGGAAAAATGACTAAGTAACCAGAAAGAGAAAGTAGAGGGGGAAAAGAAAGAGGGATTCGGTTAAGTATAGAAGAGGGAAAAGAAGGGGATAAAAGAGAGTGGGAAAATAGAAAAGCGGTGGGCAATTTTTGTAAGTGGGAATTGGTCTCAAACAATTCCCATTGTTGCAAAATCATCATTTTCTAGTAATAATATTCATCTTTGATGATTCGATAATATGGAGGTCGATTTCATAGATTGTGCTATTGGTCCTTTCAGGCGACTGGGGTGTTGCGTGGCAGCTTAGTCCCTACCAAGTATATTTGGAAATGGAGATGATGGTTGGCACCTTATAATTATTGATGATGATTATTATTAGAAGATGGGGAGAGATGAGGAATATTCTTAAAAAATCAGAAATTAACAATATAGTAAGTAAATGGCAATTACAATAGATATTTAACAATAAGCATATGAAAGTTGAAATATGTAAAATTAAATGAGAATTAAAGAAAAAAATCAAATATTAAAAAGTTATGTTCAATTGTTTTTAAGAAATGAAATGATAAAAAAAAATTAAATATTAAAACCTATGTTGAAATTTCATTGAATACTAATTTAAGATATAACTTATATCTTAATCTACAATTATTGTAAAATAATCTACCCAGAAATGCATGGAAGGAATAAAGTAATTAATATGAAATGGAATCTTCCCATCAATTAATATGAAACGTGATATGTGAAGAAGATATTTGATAATATAATCTCGCGTAAATCGCAGTTTAATGCGTTTTAATGGGAGATGTCCTCGAGTTTTTCGCTTATTCAAGTCAATCTTTTTTAACCTGTGTGGTGAGTTGTCACTAATCAAAGCATAATTAATGTGCATTGGGAAGGGCATCAAGGTGGTGGGGATGGAAGGGAGCGATAAATTCTTTGAAGCTTTTTGTGAACCCGGGTAGAGTGAATCTTGCGAGTTGGAGGAGCCTAGAGTGGAATTGTAGATCACTGAATTTTTGGGTGCAAGATGTATATCACGGAACATGGGGAATGACAGTTCGATAGCGCCAACCCAGGAACTAGCGGCCATAAAATTGGCTAAGTATGGAAAGGAACGATGGTCGAACGGACTCCCATAAATGGCGGTTTAATACGTGTTAATGGGAGATGTCCTTGAGGTTTTTGCTTATTAATGCCAATCTTTTTGTACCAGTGTGTTGAGTTGTCACCAGTAAAAGCATAATTAATGTGCATTGGAAAGGGTGTGAAGGTGGTGGGGATGGAAGGGAGCGATAGATGCTTTGAAAATTTTGTGAACCTGGGTAGAGTGAAGATTGCAAGTTCGAGGAGTCCGAGGTGTAATTGTAGATCATGAAAGTTTTGGGTGCAAGATGTATATCACAGAACAAGTAGCATGAGAGTTTGATAGAGCCAACGTTGAAAACTCCATAAAATTGGCTAAGTATGGAAAGGAACGACGGTTGGTCGGACTTGTGATGTATAGAACCTGGGAACCTATGATCATAGAAAGGCGACTAAGTATAGAACTAGAAAGGGATAATAGATGGGAAGAAGAAAAGGGAAAAAGGGGTAAGTATCTCACACAACAACATCTATTGTTCGTTTATTAATGCCAATCTTTTCGAACCTGTGTGGTGAGTTGTCACTAGTAAAAGCACAATGAATGTGCATTGGGAAGGGCGCTAATGTGGTGGGGATGGAAGGGAGTGATAAATGGTTTGAAACTTTTGTGAACCCGGGTATAGTGAAGCTTGTGAGTTGGAGGATTCTGAGGTCGAATTGTAGATCATGGAATTTTTGGGTGCAAGATGTATATGATGGAACACGGGGCATAAGAGTTCGATAGCGCTAACCCGGGACCCCGCTGTCAGATAATTGGCTAAGTATTGAAAGGGACGGCGGTCGGTCAGGCTCATGATGTGACAATATAGATGGATATGAGTTAACCCGGGACCCCGTGGTCAGATAATTGGCTAAGTATTGAAAGGGATGGTGGTCAGTCGGGCTCATGATGTCACGATATAGATGGAGATGAGCATGTGCCAGTCCGCCAACCTAGGAACCCGTGATCGTAGAAATGCAGCTAAGTATATAACTAGAAAGGGATAATAGAGGGGACAAAGACAAGGGAAAAACGGGTAATTATAGAGGAGGGAAAAGAAAGGGAGAAACAAACATTTAGTCTCAGTTATGTAATATACGTGGAGTTCGACAAAGTCAGGTTCAAGTCTAAAGAGAATTTGTTTATATTTATTCGAATATTATTCATATTAATTTATCTTAATATATTATTTGTGGTCTAAATGTAAACCATGTTCCAATTTATAGGGTGTTTTCGGCTCGCAAATTTTGCTCAAACCCATAAGCAATAGACAAAAAAATATATATATGACGTAACATTTTTATATGCAAGCATATTCTCAAATATAAGAAGTTGTAATATATGCACAATATTAAATAGGAATATGACGTCAACACCTGAGTTGCCATGTTGAAATAGAGTCATTCATTGACTATTTTTGGGGCCCCGAAGAATGAAAGCAGGACGAGCCTACCCATTTCTTTCTTAAGTATAGGGTGGGTGCCACAGAACTATGTCCCATCACAAATTATTCTTCCATGTAAAATTTAAGGAGCGAATAGAGTAGCTTTTATTTAAATCGAAGTACTGGGCAGGGGGGAAAAAAGCTTGTCGTGCATTTTTAACTATGGATCAAAGAGTGTCTTAAATTCTTGTAGAAAGAGGTTGAATTCATCTATCAATAGCTATACAGGAAAATGAGTCAATTTTTAAAAAAAATACAAAATTAAAAAAAAAACCAATATTAAACATTGGAAAACACCATACAACGACCTCAAATATTTTATATTCAGATAAACTAGGTTACAAAATACAGTTGAGATTATTTCCCAAAATATCTCTCTTGGAATTTGTAAAAAAATATATAGTTCAGCACATATTCTCTGAAATTTAAATGTGTTTGCCATAATGACTGGGATTGGGGATCCCGCATACCATAAAGAAAATATGTACAAGAATCAATCTTGTAGAAAGAAGAAAGTCGGCGATGGAAGACAACAGGCATGTCATCGATTGTAGGGTGGTAATGTGGTGAAAAAGCAGGCATGTCATTGTAAAAGCACTTAGACTGCAGGGTTTTCAGACCTACAAAAGAGCATCGACTTTAGCATTGCTTTGTCATGACAATTACAATGTTGTTGTGAGTCCAGACATCTTTGGAGGTTGGGTCTCCTGTGCGATGATGACCTCGACATTAGGTGCATGTCAGACATTTATTATCTGGAGATTGCAGTGTTAATGCAATTGTCATAGTCGATGACGAATCGAATGCATTTCCACAAGCAATATTAATTGTGTAATTAATTTACATTCTCGAAGGAGGTGAATCGCAAGTAACGGCTCAAACTTTTCAACCAATTGTGTGTTAAAAAATACATTATTTTATATTTTAAAAAATAAAAAATTGTATTTTCTATGTCTAACATTAGGTTTCACACATAAACATTTTTAAGTCAACTGAAATTAATATATAGTCAAATCAGATTCCGAGAAACGATCAAACTCCCTAGAGCTAGTTTATTTCCATCATGTTTAAGTTGGGATAGAAGGATCCACCACCAGGAGAAAGAAACAAGCCAGCAATTAAAGCATATGTGAAAACCCAAGCTGGGGATGGAAGCACTCTATGACCAGGAAGGCACTCTGTGCTTATCGACCTGTGATCCTGATGAACAACTCGAGAGACGCTTGCAGTGAGGTGATCGTGATTTATTTGAACCAGACAAGTTAATACTTCAAGCATCGAGCAACTTCTATTTTTTTCAAATAGCGTTGCTACAAGAGAAGACATGATGACTCCAGCAAAGACTACAGAAGAATCAGGATTTAGAAGAACTGAAGAGAAGACACCAGAGTTTGATCCGAGGAAAGAAAAGAAGATTTTTGAAGAGGCAAGAAGAGAATTTGGAACAGATCAGGTTTCTTCATCAAAGGCAGATCCAGAAGTGAGAGAATGTGGAATGCCCCTGGCCTTTGATCAGTCTACTTCGCCCAGAGAAGGAAAAGAGGTAAGCAGGCTTATGGAATTCTTATGTACTTGCATTAATTTGATTAAGGATGAAAAAGCCATACAACAACTACAAAATTTGATCAGACAATATGACATAGGAAGGGTAGATCTTCTACTGAATAAATCAATACATCAACTATCTAGAAAGAGAAGGACAAATAAGGAACTACACCTTAATGCTCAGATTGGAGACTATGACATAGATTATGTGGTCCTCGACTTAGGGTCAGAGGTCAATGTTATGACAAATAAGACATGGGCACTGATGGGAAAACCTAAGTTAATTTACTCCCCTATCAGGCTTAGGATGGCTAATCAGTAGGCAGTAAGCCCCTTTGGAAGACTGGAGCATGTCCCTGTGAACATCGGTGGGGTAAGAACATTTGTGGACTTCAAGGTGATTGAGATAGTTGATTATAGTTGTATGTATCCTGCATTTTTAGGCATTGATTGGGATTTCAGCAATTCCATTGTTGTTGACTTAAAGAAAAGAAGAATGATGTTTGAAGGTGATGGGATTAGGGTCATTGCACCTCTGGATCTTGATGAAGGTTGAAGATACATAGAACCCATCAGAGAAGAATACCACGCATATGAGCTAGAGAATATATACAAATTGACCGCAAGACAATAGGATTACATTAACCCTACAGCAGATGGGAATTTAAGCTGGCGAAGTGACAGTGCATGTTCATCAGACTCAGAAGAAGCTCTCGAGAACTGGCAGAACAAAATGTATGAATTTTTTGTGCGGCGATGTGCTAGATTGACCAGAGAAGTTCGTTGGATCAGCACAACAGTAAGTAATTTTCCCACCTTTGATGGTTTGAATCACTTAGAAACTTTCTTACTAGAATTTGAAGAAATTGTACCAGTACAATAGAGATTGTTGGCACTGGATGAGGCTTTGAAAGCAACTCCAGCAAGATGGTGGGGGACACATAAAAATAACATTGTGGACTGGATGCAATGTCGCACTTTGATGGAAATGCGCTTTTTAGAACAAGTAGAAGGATGCAAAGTTAGATACACAGGTCAAAGTTGTATGAAGGACCATGTGCGAGGTTGTGAGGAGGCTTGGAGCATCATTCCTCAAGAACAATGGGCGCATAAGTTCATCAACACTCTGGACACAACGCCTATCAATTGGTATCTTCAAGCAGAACTGCGCCTCACCACTTCAGATTGGTACGGTATGACTCCGAACTTTGTAGCTACATTTTTATTTGAGAGCCAGTACCCTTTAGTAGATCAAGCTCTACAAGTCGTCATACAGAAAGTGTTTGAGGAGACACCTAGCCTCCTTGTTGAGGAAGAAGAGGATGAATGGACTGAACCTCTTCAAAAATTGCAAGGATGTTACAATATCAATGTTGATCAAGATGATGATACTAGGAATGTGAACATCGCAGAAACAAAAGGCCAAAGATATGTAGAAGGACCGGGAATTGAACTACCTTTCATTGGACATCCGATCAAAATCAAGAAAGTTAATATTGGAATAGAGCAAGCACCCAAGCTTGCCAATGTTGGAGATTACCGGGATGATGCCACCATTGATATATAAGATCACAGAACTACTGCATGAATATCAGGACTTGTTCCCAACCAAGTTCACTGATATGAAGGGCATAAAATGGCCCATGGAAGAGATGAAGATCCCCTTTAAGCCAGATGTGAAGCCAGTTAAGCAAAGACCCTGCAGATTGAATCCAAAATATAAGCAAAAAGTGAAGATTGAACTAGACAGGATGTTAGAAGCAGGAATCATCAAACCCGTGGAAGAGTAAGAATGGATTAGCCCTATGGTGGTTCAAGATAAGAAGACAGGAGAGATCAGGATCTGTGTAGATCTCAGGAAGTTGAATGATGCCTATTTGCATGACCCATTCCCTACACCATTTACAGACGAAGTGTTAGATAATGTAGGAGGTCAGGAAGTTTACTCCTTCAAATATGGATTTCCAGGTTATCACCAGATCAAGATTGCCAAGGAATATCGCCACAAGACCACATTTGCAACAGAATGGGGTTCCTACCAGTACACAGTGATGCCTTTTGGATTGAAAAATGCACCAGCCATCTTTTCTAGGGTGGTGGTCGAAGCATTCAAGGAGTTTTTACACAAATTTTTGGAAGCATATTTTGATGATTGGATTGTTTTTAGCTTATTACAAAACCATATTGAATGTTTAAGACTAATGTTGGATAAGTGTAGGCAATGTCAGATTTCCATGGACCTGAAGAAATGCATCTTCTTTTCACCCTTTGGAGTGTTTCTAGGGCATATTGTGTGTAAGCATGGGTTGTTGGAAGATCCATCCAAGATTGTCAATATTGTTGATCTACCCCCCCCCCCTACCTCAGTCAGACAACTGCGCACTGTGCTGGGACATACTGGATACTACAGGAAATTTATTAAGGGATATGCACAGATTACAGCACCTATGGAGAAGTTATTAAAGAAAGATTTTCAGTTTCAATGGACAACAGAATGTCAGCAAAGCTTCGACACACTGAAAATAAAATGGTTACTGCGCCTATTCTGGTTTTCCCAGATTGGACCAAGGAATTTCATGTGCATGTCGATGCATCCTCTATTGCACTAGGAGTAGTGTTAGCACAACCAGGAGCATGGGATATTGACCATATGTTAGCCTTTTCTAGAAGGAAGCTATCTACAGCTGAGATAGACTACACTACCACTGAGAGAGAAGGTTTAGCCATGGTGTACGCACTGCAAAAGTTTCGTCACTATTTCTTTCTTGGGAGGACATTTTAAGATGTTCATTGATCACTCTGCATTGAAATACCTAGTCAACAATCCAGTGTTGGGGTGAAGGATATGTAAATGGTTACTGTTATTCCAGGAATATGATTTTGAAATAGTGGTCAAGCCAGGGAGAATGAACAAGGGACCTAACCACTTCTCTAGGTTGGAGCATGGAGAGGAACCTACTAGTTTGGAGGATACACTACCAGATGCACAGTTGATGGCCATCATAAGGGTTGATGACCACTTCGCCGAGATAGTCCAGTTCCTGTCAACAGGAATAGCACCTAGTGAATATACAATCATCCAGAAGAAACAGTTGGTAGTTTGAGCTGCAGATTTTTCACTTATAGATGGACAGCTATACAAAATGGGACCTGATGAGATCCTAAGGAGATGTGTTATGGAGGCATAGAGGCCACTGATTCTGGCAAAAGCACATGAGGGCATCGCAGGAGGACAGTATGCAGGTAAAGAAACAACGCAGAAGGTTCTTAGAGCTGGCCTCTGGTGGCCTACTTTACATAAAGATGCCAAGGAATACTATAAAGTCTGCGATGTATGCCAAAGAGTTGGGAAACCTTCCAAAAGAGATGAGATGCCTTTAGCACCACATCTAACTTTACAGACATTTGAGAAATGGGCCATTGACTTTGTGGGACCTATCAACCCACCAGGAAAGCGCACAGGAGCTAGATACATCATCACTGCGACAAATTATTTGACCAGATGGGCAGAAGAAAGAGCAGTGAAGGGCTGTAGTGAAACTACAACTGGGCGATTTATATTTGATGATATCATAACCTGGTTTGGATGCCCGAAGACCCTTATGAGCGATCAAGGTACACATTTTATTAATAACACCATTGAAGCTTTGACTCAGGAATTTGAAGTCTACCATCAGAAGAGTACTCCTTACCATCCACAAGCGAACGGGATAGTCGAAGCTTTCAATAAGATCTTGGAGACAACGCTGACGAAGATTTGTAGTGTGAACAGGGACAATTGGGATTTGAGAGTACCAGCAGTGTTATAGGCCTATAGAACCACTTGCAAGAAGCTGACAATGTAGACTCACTTTAAGTTGGTTTATGGTCTAGAAGCAGTTGTCCCCATGGAATATTTAGTTCCTAGCTTAAGAATTGCAGCATTCATAGATATGGATGACACTGGCACTATTCAAGAGATGATTGCACAGTTGGTCGAACTAGAAGAAGACAAATTTATTGTAGGATTCCATTACCAGGTATAGAAGGAACGAGAAAAGGCCTACCATGACAGACACATCAAGACGAAAGCCTTTAAGCAAGGAGATCTAGTATTGGTATATGACAGCAAGTTCATGAAGCATCCAAGGAAGTTCAGAACACATTGGCTTGGGCCATATGAGGTTTCTTATGTTAAAAAAGGAGGAATTGCACAGTTGAAGACTTTGAATGGAGAATGGAAAGAAGGTTTAGTGAACGAGATCCGGTTGAAATTGTATTATGACAACCAACTGCCTCCCAGCTCTCAGTAAGAGCATAAGGAGAAGGGTCTAGGTACCAGGTGCATTTGAAATTGGGTACAAGACATAGAAAAGATAGTATGCACAAGGAAAGAAGGGAGGGACAGAGCAGAAAGCACAGGCTGCCTCGCGCAGTCTGAAGATGAAGAAAAACATAAGGTTCAGACCTGAAGTGCCTCAGAACGAGTCACATGTGAATGTTGGGGGCCTGTTGGCCCTTGGTTATGGAATGTTGTGAAGATTAAGGAAAGAAGCGCAAAGTGTGAACTGCGTGGAAGACAAGTTCACTGAGAGTGGGTCGAAGTGACCAAAAGAGAAGAAAAGACGAAGTGAAGTAAGAGAAAGCAAGTCGTTGGATGGAGAGATCGAGGAAGACAGATCAACAAGGAATATGGATCATGGACAACTCAGCAAGTGGAAAAAGACACCAATGAATGCTTTGGAGTACCTCGCAGAAAATTAGGAAAGACTGGCTGGCAAACCCCTGAAAACGTGGGTCAAGTTGACCTAGGGTTTTAGACACCTAGGGTTTTGGTATTTAGGGTTTTGACACCTAGGTTTCGGCCTAAGGTTGTCCAAGAGTCATTGTAATGTATAAATAAAGGTCAAGAGGACCTTATATGGGTTCGATTATGTTATGATGAGTGATTGTTGTTATTGTTGACAGAGAAGTCTGTGTTGTAAGATCTTCAGCTGGGTGCGAAGATCAACCCTGCAGCTGGGTGTGTAGGGAGGGGAGAGAAGAAGAGAAGGAAAGAGAGATCTGCAAGCTAAGAGTGCATATAGCACTATATGCTTTCGTCTAATATATTATAAAGCGCAGTTATGTGGATGTAGCCCTAGGGAGAGGGTGAACCACGTATATCTTGTTGTTTTGTGTCATTGATGTTGTGTTATTTTTCCTTCTGATTACTCTGTTATTGCATCATTGTATTATATCAGAGATATAAATGTGCGAAGTAGGATTAATTTGGTAAAGAATAACTAGATATGTGTGTGTGAGTTTCCCTGGATCCACTTTGCATTTCCTCTGGTTGTAGACACATGTGTTCTGCAACCCCCTATCGCTACTTTGGGTGAGACTGCATCTGCTTTGCAGGTGTTGCCGAAAGGGCCAGTAGTTAGGGCTTGTTGGTGCGTTGTTAGAGCTGAACCCTGGGTCTGCCCTTGTGCCAACACCCGCGGTAAGATAATTGGCTAAGTATTGAAAGGGACGGTGGTCGGTCGGGCTCATGATGTGATGATATATATGGAGATGAGCTAACCCGGGACCCCGCAGTCAGATAATTGGATAGGTATTGAAAGGGACGGCGGTCGTTCGGGCTCATGATGTGACGATATAGATGGATATGAGCATCTGCCAGTCCTCCAACCTAGGAACCTGTGATCATAGAAATGTGACTAAGTATATATCTAGAAAGAGATAATAGAGGGGAAGAAGACAAGGGAAAAACGGGTAAGTATAGAGGAGGGAAAAGAAAGGGAGAAATGAACATTTAGTCTTAGCTATGTAATATACTTGGAGGTCGACAAAGTCAGGTTCAAGTCTAAAGAGAATTTTTTTATATTTATTTGAATACTATTCATATTAATTTATCTTAATAGATTATTTGTGGTCCAAATGTAAACCATGTTCCAATTTGTAGGGTGTTTTTAGCTTGCAAATTTTTCTCAAACCCATAAGCAATAGACAAAAAAATATATGTATGACGTAACATTTTTATATGCAAGCATATTCTCAAATATAAGAAGTTGTAATATATGCACAATATTAAACAGGAAGATGGCATCAACACCTGAGTTGCCATGTTGAAATAGATTCACTCATTGATTCTATTTCTGGGGGCCCGAAGAATGAAAGAAGGACAGGCATGCCCATTTCTTTCTTAAGTATAGGGTGGGCACCACAGAACTATGTCCTATCACAAATTATTATTCCATGTAAAATGTAAGGAGAGAATAAAGTAGCTTTTATTTAAATCAAAGTACTGGGCAGGGGGGAAAAAAGCTTAGCGTGCATTTTTAACTATGGATCAAAGAGCGTCTTAAATTATTTTAGAAAGAGGTTGAATTCATCTGTCAATAGCTATACAGGAAAATGAGTCAATTTAAAAAAAAAAATACAAAATTAAAAAAAAACATTATTAAACATTGGAAAACACCATACAACAACCTCAAATATTTTATATTCAAATAAATCGGGTTACAAAATATAGTTGAGATTATTTCCCAAAATAACTCTCTTGGAATTTGTAAAAAAATATATAGTTCAACACATATTCTCTGAAATTTAAATGTGTTTTCCATAATGATTGGGATTGGGGCTCCCGAAAACCATAAATCAAATATGTACAAGAATCAAGCTCTTAGAAAGAAGAAAATCGGTGATGGAAGACAGCAAGGCCTAGCAAGAAGAAAGACAAAATTGTCATTCCTCGATTAAACCTTTCTATTTAAAGAGGTAGAGTAACTGGATGAAGACATTGACAAAGACAGAACAATGTGATCAGTATGAACTTATTATGATGGTATCCCATGCCTTGTCATTTTCTCGTTGATGTCCTTTTATGGATTTCCTCGGCGGTTATAGGAACCGTCTCAAGCGTCCTTTGCCCTTCATTGGCAATCTTGTCGATAGCCTTTTTTAACCACTCCTCGATGTAGCTCCTCATGGGCGCCACGTTGATTTCGTGCTGGAGTTTTATACTGAAGAATTCACTTTCCAGGTCCCTTAGATCAATAGAGAGGTTGTGCAATGCTCCTTCAATATCTTGGTTTTTAATCAAATAATCAACTAGCCAGTTTTTCACGCCATCTTCACCATATTCAAGAATGACATAGAATTTTTCAAATGATAGTCTTTTATAGATCTCCACTTGATCATCAAATGCTTTCCTGGTTAAAAACAATGAGTTGAATATCAATTTCGAGTCGTGGACTTCATGGGTGTTGCCAGCTAGATCTATCTCAGTTAGCTTCTTGAATAGTTTGTATCTTCTAGATATGGCCTGGCTACATTAGATTTTTATTCAACATTATGTACTTTGATAAGTATTAATTTCCCTCTATCATCGAAAACTTGGGGTTTAAGGTGCCTTCCTTGTAATGTTACTGGTCATCCACATCTTAGACAACTTAGAGATGCAATTCATGACCAATTGAAAGACGAGGGACTGGTTTTATGTGACGTCAAATTTGGGGGAAAAACATTATGTTAGCCAAGAGAAGCTCAGACAAAAAATTTAAGTATCTTATGATTGGTATTCTCCCTATATTTGATCGTTTGGTTGGTTGAAAGGCCTGCCTGGAGATTTGTATGTTGAATTTCTTTGTTTTATTGATGTAAATTGGAAGGGACTTTCAAGTCACCTGCAAAATGCTCCTTTATTGAAGTATATAGCTTCTTCCAACAAAACAGGTCTGGCAAGTGCATCAAATCTTGCAGACCACACCATAATTTATCTTTCGTCAAAGGAGTGGCACATATCATGGTTTACAAAATGGTCTGGAATATTTGGAAGTGACGCAAAATATTACTGCATGCTAGAATATAGTCAAAAGGAAATTATAAAGTTGGATCCTCACGAAGGTGAGAAACTATATGAGTGGTTGAATCAACATCCTAAAATTACAGAACTTTCTATCTCAAAGTTTGTTGAGCGACTTTTGGATGTAGTAACAGACTAGATAGACAATCAGCTTCTATCTCAAAATTTGTTGAGTGGCCTCTAGATGTAGTAACAGACTCGACATACAAATAAACTTTTGATCACTACTGCACATTCTTTGCACTATTCTTATGCAAATAATTACATCTAGGTCGAAGATCTTAGTACTCTTTGCAAGAATATTCTCCTAGTAGTTGAAGGTGGGTATATAACCAGGGAACGAGGCTCTCAAAATATTCTCATGGCTGCATCAACGAGTAACTAGGGAAATTTAATGGGAAGGAAATATGGAGTATGGACTTTGCAACACTTTCTCAAGATTACTTTATACTGCCACCTTTTGCAAGAAGTTTGACGTATACATGTAATGATTTGGTTTCTGAAGATCACCTTTTACTACCACCTTCATGCAATGATTTTGTTTCATTATTTAGAAGATACATTGATGTAGTGGATATTCCAAAGCTATTTCCATCGAATATCAGTCTTCCTGTTGTTTCGCATGCTTTGAATAAGGAGAATGCATTTCTTCTCTTGCAATAGATCCAATATTTGAAAAAAAAATGAAAGTTGCTCGATGCTTGAAGTATTAACTTGTTTGGTTCAGATAAATTGCCATCACCTCGCCGCAAACCTCTCTCGAGTTGTTGATAAGGATCAAAAATTGATANTGGTCGTAGAGTGCTTCCATCCCCAGCTTGGGTTTGCATAGATGGTTGGTATTTGTACGCAACACAACCCGACCCACTAAAACCTGCACCTACATGCAATTGAATAGATGTAAAATTATATCAAGTCGTGACTCCATGCTCCAGGTAGCTTTAGGTTCAGACATTGACACTGGCAGTGATTCCAATCTCTAGATAGCTTCATCTTCAGACATTAACACTCACGGTGGCAATGGGAACAATGTCATCGATTACAGGCCGGTAATGCGATGAAAAAGTAGCTATGTCATTGCAAAATCACTTATATTGCAGGGTTTTCAGACCTGCAAAAGAGCATCGACTTTAGCGTTTCTTTTTCACGACAATTAAAAAAAAATTGTCAGTCCAAACATCTTTAGAGGTTGGGTGTCATGTGCGGTGATGACCTTGACATTAGGTGCATGTCAGACATTTATTATTTGGAGATTGCAATGTTAATGCAATTGTCATAGTCGATGACGAATCGAATGCATTGACACAAGCAATATTAGTTGTGTAATTAATTTACATTCTCGAAGGAAGTGAATCCCAAGTAATGGCTCAAACTTTTTGACCAATAGTGTGTTAAAAAAATACATTATTTTATATTTTAAAAAATAAAAAATTGTATTTTCTATGTCTAACATTAGGTTTCACACATAAACATTTTTAAGTCAACTGAAATTAATATGTAGTTAAATCATATCTCGAGAAGCAATCAAACTCCCTAGAGCTAGATTATTTCCATCATGTTAGTTGGGATAGAAGGATCCACCACCAAGAGAAAGAAACAAGTCAGCAATAAAATCATATGTGCAAACCCAAGCAGGGGATGGAAGCACTCTACGACCAGGAAGGCACTATGTGCTTAATGACCTGTGATCCTGATGAACAACTCGAGAGACACTTGCAGCAAGGTGATGGTGATTTATTTGAACTAGACAAGTTAATACTTCAAGCATCGAGAAACTTGTGTTTTTTTCAAATATTGGATCTACTGCAATAGAAGAAATGCATTCTCCTTATTCAAATCACAGGAAATAGCAGGAAGATTGATATACAATGGAAATAGCTCTGGAATATCTACTACATCAAGGTTTCTTCTAAAGAATGAAACAAAATCATTACATGAATGTGGTAGTAAAAGGTGATCTTCAGAAACCAAATCATCACCTGAATACGTCAAACTTCATGCAGAAGGTAGTAGTATAAAGTAATCTTCAGAAAGTGTTGCAAAGTCCATAGTCCAGATTCCTTCCCATTAAATTTTCCCAGTTACTCATCGATGCACGCATCATAAAATTTTGAGAGCCTTGTTCTCTGATTATATACCCACCTTCAACCAATAGGAGAATATTCTTGCAAAGAGTGGTAAGCTCTTCGACCCAGATGTAATTATTTGCATAGGAATAGTGAAAAAAAATTGCAATAGTGAAATAAAGTTGATTGTATGTCGAGTTTGTTACTACATCCAAAGGTCACTCAACAAAATTTGAGATAGAAGATGACTTTCTGTCGAGTTTGTTACTAAACCCAGAAGTCGCTCAACAAACCTTGAGATAGAAAGTTTTGTAATTCTAGGATGTTGATTCAACCACTCATACAGTTTCTCACCTTCGTGAGGATCCAAATTTATAATTTCCTTCTGAGGATATTAGGCCATGGAGTAATATTTGGCGTCACTTCTGAATATTCCAGACCATTTTTCAAGCCACAATATGTGTGACTCCTCTGACGAAAGATAAATTCTGGTGTGGTCTGCAGCATTTGATACACTTTCCAAATCTGTGTTGTTGGAAGAAGCTATATACTTCAACAAAGGAGCATTGTGCAGGTGACTTGAAAGTCCCTTCCAATTTCAAACAATAAAACAAAGAAGTTCAACATACAAATATTCAGGCGGGCCTTTTAACCAACCAAAGGATCGAATATAGGGAGAATACGAATCATAATATACTTGAATTTTTTTGTCTGAGTTTCTGTTGGCTAACAAAAAAAAATTCCCTCAAAGCTGACCTCACATGAAACCACTCCCTCGTATTTCAATTGGGCCTGAATGTCATCTCTAAATTGTCTCAGATGTGGATGATCAGGAAAATTACAAGGAAGGCACCTTAAAACCCAAGTTTTCGATGATAAAGGGAAATGGGAATAAGTATTTAAAATGAATGCTAGAGGATGATAATATAATCTCTCGTAAATCTTGGTTGAATGCATTTTAATGGGAGATGTCCTCGACCTTTTCACCTATTAATGCCAATATTTTCTAATATGTGTGGTGAGTTGTCACTAATAAAGGCATGATTAATGTGCATTGGGAAGGGGGCGAAGGTGACTGGGATGGACAGGAGCGAAAAATGATTTGAAAGTTTTGTGAACCTGGGAGCCTGGGAACCCACGAATATATGACAACAGAGGTGAAGAATCGACTAAGTATTGAAAAGAGGGGGAAAATGCCTTAAAAAAACTAAAGAAAACAACAATTTTTCCGAGTTCAAGATCCACAAAAAAAAAAAAAAATAGATCCCATAATATTAACCTCTGCCAATTCGATAGCAGGCGATTGGGGTGCATCTGGGGTGCCTGCGAGAAAAGATAATGCTTTGATGAAGATTTGTTTGTATTGCAACATGTAACAGTAATTGTGTCCTGATAGTATTTAAAATGAACATTGGGGGATGACAATATAATCTCCCGTAGATCTTGGTTTAATGCATTTTAATGGGAGATGTCCTTGAGCTTTTCGGTTATTAATTCCAATCTTTTCGAACCTGTGTGGTGAGTTTTCATTAATAAAAACCGTAAGTAACTTTCATTGGGCAGTGTGCGAAGGTGGCGAGGATGGACGAGAGAGATAAATTCTTTCAAACTTTTATGAACCCGGGAGTCCGCGAATCTACAACAAGAAGAGGTGAAGAATCAACTAAGTATGGAAATTTGGAGCAGTTAGATGGACCCAGAAAGACTCATCATAGGTAGAGTGAAGCTTGCGAGTTCGAGGAGTCCAGGGTCGAATTGTAGATCATGGAAGTTATGGGTGCAATATGTATATCACGGAACAAGGGGCATGAGAGTTAGATAGTGCCAATCTGGGAACTCGCGGCCATAAACATTAACTATGGGAAAAACATTCTCAGCTATGGAATATATTTGGAGCTCAACAAATTCAAGTTCAAGTTTAAAGAGAATTTGTTTATATTTATTCCAATACTATTCATATTATTTTATTTTAATATTATTTTTGTGGCCCAAATGTAAACCATGTTCCAATTTGAAGGGTGTTTTCGGCTTGCAAATTTTGCCCAAACGCATAGGCAATAGAGAAAATATATGAGTTAACATTTTCATATGCAAGCATATTCTCAAATATGACAAGCTGCAATATATGCACAATATTAAAGAGGGACATGACGTCAACACCTTTGTAGATGATAGTGGGCTAGCACAATATTGCATTCTTACTATGATGATGCCTTAAAAAAACTAAAATAACCAACATTTTTTTGCCAATTCAAGATCGACACAAAAAAATCACTAGATCCCATAATATTCTTCCATTAATGCGTTTTAATGGGAGATGTTCTTGATCTTTCCGCTTATTATTGCCAATATTTTTGAACCTGTGTGGTGAGTTGTCACTAGTAAAAGAATAATTAATGTGCATTGGGAAGGGGTGAAGGTGGCGAGGATGGAGGGGAGAGAGAAATGCTTTCAAACTTTTGTGAACCCGGGAGTTTGTGAACCCGCGAAACTTTGAAAAATCGACTAAGTATGGAAATGCGGGGCGGTCAGATGAAGTCATCGTAGGTAGAGTAAGGCTTGCAAGTTCGAGGAGTCTGGGGTCGAATTGTAGATCACCGAAGTTTTGGGTGCAATATGTATACCCTGAAAACGAGGCATGAGAGTTTGATAGCAGCTACCCAGGAACTCGCGGCCATAAAATTGGCTAAGTATGTAAACGAATGGTGGTCGGACAAACTTGTGATGTGAAGATATAGATGGAGATGAAGATTTCCCAATCCGCCACCTCAGGAACCCACGAGCATAGAAACATGAATAAGTACAGAACTAGAAACGGATAATAGAGGGGAAGAAGAAAAGGAAAAAACGAGTAAGTATAGAAGAGGAAAAAGAAAGGGAGAAAAAAACTTTATCCCTCACACAACAACACTTACTCTGATAATTATCAAGTCATAGAAACACATTAACTATGGAAAAAACATTCTCAGCTATGAAATATAGTTGGAGCTCGACAAACTCTGGTTCAAGTTCAAAGAGATGGTGTTTATATTTATTTCAACATTTTTCATATTATTTTATTTTAATAGTATTTTTTGTGGCCCAAATGTAAACCATGTTCCAATTTTTGTTTCCCAAGTGGAGATTTGTTTATGAAGACACATTTCAGGGGTAGGGAAAGTGCAATGTGGACTGATTGTTGAGCAGACATTTGTTGAAGATTAAGCAATGTATTTCCAAGTGCACATATCATTTGCATAGCATCGATATGACTTTTTTCATGTTCTTTGTGTATTATTCTGAATACACTTGTCATAGATTTGTCAACCTTTGTCATGTACAAGGTACAATATGATGCTGAGGCATATGCATTGAGGACATACTGTGTGTTTGTATTTGCATTCCACATAACTAGTTGGTCCTTGGAGAAAATGTTGTTCCAAATATGTGAAAGGTTTTGTTTAAGGTAAATTGTTGGTTGTTTAAGTGTAGATTCTATGGCTTGGATGTACTCATCTTCTGTTATATTTATCTCTGCCAAGAAGTCTTGGAATCTCATTAAGTCATCAAAGTCTCCTTTTTCTAGAAATGAGAACAAATATTTAGATTTCTCAATGAGAACATTGTCCTCTAAACTAATTGGCTCTATGATTCTTGTTGTTCTCATTGGCGGCACGGGGAAGTTGTATCTGAAATGTGATTTATTTATTTTTTACAGCTTCTTGTATGATAATGTCTATAAAATTTGGCAAGTTCTGGATCCAAATGATCTCTGTTTCATGTCATGTATTTGTCCAGAAACTGCTCAATCTGTGAGTTGTTGCAATTTCCATACACCAATGCAACCTCTATCCACAACAGTGTCTGGTCATTCTCACTCGCTCTATTCTGGAATTCGGTCACAAAATAATAGTCTGATAGTAGTCACAAAATAGTGCCTGGTCAATTGACCCATTGGTTTGTTGTTTGTTGCTTACTCTTGTTTGCTTCAACTTTGCAAGGTTGAAGTCATGCATCCACAGTTGGACCTGTTGTTGTAGTTTGCATGGTTTGGATTCTGCATCCACGATTGGAATTGTGTTTCTGGCGTTCACCATTGACGGGTAAGTTTCAGTGCTAGGGTTGCACTCCTATTCTTTGTTTGTTGTTTGTTATTTCCAATTTGCAAGTAAGAAATTTCAATACTGGGAATGCCTGAGTCAAAATCCTCTTGCAGAAAATATTTGTATGTGACTACTATGACCAGAGAAACAGTAGTATAATGTTGCCTTGGTATTGTTCTTGAACGTCAATGCTCGACACATAACTCACCTCTATCGCAGTCACAATGACATATAAAAAAGGAAATCGAATTTTCTCCTCATATTCTCTATTCTTCAAAACCATATGTTTGGTGCATTTTTTTCAGGTTGTTCCTCTTTTTTTTTTTTGCATTGCTATTTTCCAACGAGCTAGGGATTGATGTCTTGGACATGGAAGCGAGCATATGTGATTGGAAGGGAACAGCCTGAAAAAAAATGCGCCAAACGTATGGTTTTTAGCAACAAAAAATATGAGGAGAACATTTCATTTCCTTTTCTATATCTCACTATGGCTACAACAGATGTGGGTTCTTTGTCTAGTATTGACATTCAAAGGGGAACAAGAAATTTTGGAAGGGAACAACATGAAAAAAATGCACCAAACGTATGGTTTTCAGGAACAGAAAAGACGAGGAGAAACTTTGATTTCCTTTTTTATATGTCACTATGGTTGCGACAAAGGTGGGTTACGTCTCGAACATTGATGTTCAAGAGAAAGATCAAGACAACATTATACTCTTGTTTCTCTGGTTGCAGTAGTCATGTATGAAGATGTTCTGCAAGAGGATTTTGGCTTAGGCACTCCTAGTATTGAAAATTCTTCCTTGCAAACTGGAAATAGAAAACAACAACCAACGAATAGGAATGCAACCATGGCATTAAGACTTACTCGTGAACGGGGAATGACAAAAGCGCAGTTCCAATCGCGAATGCAAAATCCCTACCGTGCAAACGACAACAACAAGTCCAACTGCGGATGCAGGATCCCAACCTTGCGAAGCTGAAGCAAACAAAAGCAAGCAGTAAACAAAAAACCAGTGAACAACCACCAAGAGGTCCAACCGCAACTGCAGGGCCTCAACTTTGCAAAGTTGAATCAAACAACAATAAGCAGCATCCAGCGAACAAACAAGCAAGCATCAACCAATGAACCAGTAATGTCGGTGAAGAACAATATTGCCTAAATTCACAGCAGACAAGATTGTATCCAAAAATCGAAAGAAAATGTATTGCAACACGCATGTTAAGTAAACATTTAAGGATGTGAGGCCTGTCAGGTAAACATTTAAGGCTGTGAGGACTGTCCAAGGGCCTCCCACTGTGTAAACATTTAAGAAAGTTGCAGTTTGCATGGTTGGGATTCTGCATCTGTGATTGGAAATGTGCTTATGTCATTCCCCATTCATGGGTAATTTTCAGTGCCATGGTTGCATCCATATTCATTGTTTATTTTTTCTAGTGTGCAAGGAGGAATTTTCAATACTGGGAATGCCTGATTCAAAACCCTCTTGCAGAACATCTTTGTATCTGACTACTATGACCAGAGAAATAGGACTGTAACGTTGTCTTGGTCTTTTTATTGAATTTCAATGTTCGACATAGAACCCACCTCTATCGCAGCCATGGTGACATACAAAAAAGGAAATCGAATTTTCTCCCCATATTTTATGTTCCTGAAAACCATATGTTTGGTGCATTTTTTGAGATTGTTCCTCTCTTTTTTTTGCATTGTTATTTTCCAACGAGCTATGGTTTGATGTCCAGGACATGGAAGTGGGCACATGTGATTGGAAGGGAGCAACCTGAAAAAAATGCACCAAACGTATGGTTTTCAGGAACAGAAAATATGAGGAGAACATTTGGTTTCCTTTTTAATATGTCACTATGGCTACAACAGAGGTGGGTTTTGTGTCCAACATTGACATTCAAATGGGAACAAGATGTTTTGGAAGGGAACAACCTGAAAAAATGTACCAAACGTATGGTTTTCAGGAACAGAAAAAAAATGAGGAGAAAATTCAATATCCTTTTTAATATGTCACTATGGCTGCGATAGAGGTGGGTTTTGTGTCGAACATTGACGTTCAAGAACAAGACCAAGGCATCATTACACCCATGCTTCTTTGGTCGCAGTAGTCACATACAAAGATGTTCTGCAAGAGGATTTTGACTTAGGCATTCCTAGTATTGAAAATTTTTACTTGCAAACTGGGAATAGCAAACAAAAAACAATGAATAGGAAGGAAACCATGGTACTGGAACCTACCCGTGAATGGGGAACGAAAGAAACGCAGTTCAAATCTTGGATGCAGAACCCCAACCCTACAAACTGCAACAACAGGTCCAACTGCGGATGCAGGATCTCAACCTTGCAAAGTTGAAGCAAACAAGAGCAAGCAGCAAACAACAAACCAGTGAACAAGCACAAAAAGGTCCAATTGCAGCTGCAGGACCTCAACTTTGCAAAGTTGAATCAAACAACAATAAGCAACATCCAGCGAACCAACGAGCAAGCATCAACCAGTGAACCAGTAATGCCAGTGAACAACAATATTGTCCATATTCACTGCAGAGAACATTGCATAAAAAAATCGGAGGAAAATGTATTGTAACACACATGTTAAGCAAACATTTAAGGATGTGAGGCATGTTAGGTAAACATTTAAGGTTGTCAGGACCGTCGAAGGGCCTCGCGCTGTGTAAACATTTAAGAAAGAATGCAGTGTGGCAGGCATGTCTACGTTCGTAATAATAAAAATGCCACTTAAGTACTTAATAATAACAATAATAAAAATAAATAATAATAATAACAATAGTTCGAACAATCCCCGGATGGGGTGCCACGTCGCAAACCAGAGACACGCGGGACAACGCCGGGACGTAGCATTAACGCATCCACCGGCGACCATCCCCTCAGTAATTAACCAAATATGAATCCACGCAGCCACATCCAAGCGATGAGCCCCTTCGCGCAAGTGATCGGTACAATGCACCAGCGCATTCAGCAGCAAGCCTTAATGGCTATGGCGGTCGCAGTTTCCCTCCTTCTTATCACCCGCCTTGATGGAATGGAGCGACATTCGCCCATCGTAGCGTTGAGTGCAGAATTCACTTCACCAGAGCAGCAGTTTGGGGACCCTTTGAAGCTCTGGAGCAAAGCCTTCCATCCGCAAGGAACCCTGGTCATCTCCAGTGTCTCCACCATGCCCAGAGCACGAGGTAAGCTGCGCAGGGGTGCCGCTTGGTACATAGTCGAATCTCGCCGCCAGAGACAGAAGAAATTTGAGCAGGCGTTAGCCATGGCGTCCCTCCGAAGGCGTAAGAAACCACGAACGCCTCCAATGGCGTACATGGAAGATATTAATTTGGAAGACGCCATGCAAAGCTATCCCAAGCTCCCTCTGTTCACAGTCCCGGAAAATTGGAATCCACCCACCGATTTTGGCTCAGATGACAAGCTTCCGCCTTCGGGAAAACTGCTTGGTTTCAGAGCCAATAGCCTAGCGGATAATTTTACCACCTACTATGTAGAAGAAGAGACCCCGTCCCGCACACAGGGAACCAGAGACTCACCCCCCGGTGCACTTATAGAGGCGGCGACCCAGCTTTCCAACCGACCGGCACATGCAAGTGAGGGAGCAGCAGGGCCCATTCCCCCAGCCTTCGTCGACAGCCATTGGCAGGACCAGCAACTCTTCACCGACTCGGGATACCTCGCTCTCATCTTCGACCTGAGGAGTCTGTTGGACGACTAGGTCTTTCGCCTCGCCCGAGTCGATCAACGACTCGACATGCTGTTCGTGGCTCATTCCAGAACTCTTCCTAAACGGCAATGCCCAACGTGCGCGCAGGCTTATGCGCTTCCAGCAGGATTGCGAAAGCACGAGGACG
>SNQJ01S0039784.1:35617-59697 GCA_010110895.2 Picea sitchensis
ATATATATATATATATATATATATATATATATATAATGTTTCTTTTGGATGAATTTCAAAGTGTTAAAAATGACAATATAAAACTTTAGACATAATTACAAAATCAAACATTTTTATGAACATCCATATAAGAGAGGATGTAATCTATGTATCCATATGATGCATGCGAATTACATTTTATATTTATATTTTGGGAGTCAAGTTCATTCTAAATCTCATTAAAAAAAAGAAATAGTAGTAGATCTTGAGGCAGGGTGATAATTATATCAAAATACTATAAAACCAATGGAGACACTACTTGCATTATAGGTCTCTATGAACATAGTAGTCTAGCATGAATGTATCCATTGCTTATTATTTAGATTAAGATGTTTATTATTTGAAGCTTCCCAAGATCCATAGAAAAATGAAACTAAAAGAAATTACTCATCAAAATGACCAAGATGACCAAGTATGTTATTTTTAATTGTTCACTTTATTTTTAATACCATGGAGAAATGCATGAAAGAGTGGGAAGCTAGAGCATAATCCCTAATGCATAAGTTGGATGATAATAAAAATTATGTTACCTTCTCTCTAGCTTTCTTAAGAATCCCACCCAACTTAAAAAATGTTGTTCCAACCATTAATGCTACAAAGGATACATGTCAATGAACTTGAGATTGGAATGAGGCAAAGAGCTATGGGGAATTCTAAAAATATTTCCAAAGTATTGCTACATTGATGTCAATGTTGCTAGAAACAAGAAGAAGAAAGTGAAAGAGTGTGATAGGTAAAAATGCATGGAATTAGGTAAAAATGAATGATCATTTTGGAGAAAAAAAAGGAGTGAAGATTTGATGATGCTCTAAATTGAATGAAGAGAAACAAAATTCTCATTGTTGTAATCCCAATTTTAGGTTTTGTGATGTTAACAAGGTTCATTTTGTGCAAGTTCATATCCAAACTTAACAAAGAACATACAAGTTATACAATTTCAAGCTCAATAGATTTTTTAATCCCAAACATAATCATTAAATAGTTTTATGTGAAAGAAATAATTTAATCTATGCATTATCTTTATGATGGCGGGTGAGTGCACGAAGTTGGTGGCCGAAAAAGTGGCAAGGGGGTTAGCAGGAAAGTGTGCACATTCTCAGGAACGCACACACGTTCATAACCCTATAGGTTTGGAAATGCCTGAACCTCCACTCAGCTTGCCACATAGGTTTAGTGGCAAGAACGTGTGTGCATTCTTAATAACGCATGCACGTTTCTAGGATCACATGCACATTCCTAGGAATGCATGCGCATTCCTCTGCTAAACCTTTTTTAGAGGGTCGAGAGAGCGATTTGTGCTCATTTGCACAAATCAAACTCGTGCTTTTACTCTCATTGAAAAAATAGAGAGGAGCTAGAGAGGAGAAACAAGGTGATGATCTTGCCACCATTCCCCAGTCTAGCGCGCACTCCTACTGGGCATAAATGAACAACAACTACAAGGCTAAGAGCGTGTGCATGCTCTTTATGCAATGGATATAACATTTATTATAGACCAAAATTCTTTATGAATAAATATGTATAAGGGTATGGGGACAACTAAGACCTAAGGGGTTAGAATTGAAATTGTTTTCAAGCATAGAGAAATGGTTAGAGCACCAAGATGTGGGTGATGTGGGTGCAAGGGTTGTGTGGACTTTAACAAGAGGTGTATGCATAGTGCACTCAGGGATCGAGTGTGGAGGTGGTTAAGATTTGGGTATAGGTTATGCCTAGGCTTAGATGGAGTTAGGGGGGTGTTGAGGGGTCCTAAATCCATTTAAATCAATAGTAGGAACCAAACCTGTCACCGAGGCCCAATTAGACTCTATAGCGTTTAATGGTTGAATGGTCCTCCATATCTTATGATCCGACCAATTAATCGATGGGCTTTACGTGGTGATTGATAGGATATCTTCTTGTGAAAACTTCTCCTTCAGTTTGAACGTTCTCTTTTTATATTTTCTCTTAGAGGTGGGACCAATACAAGATAAAAGATGGTATAAACCAACTAGGTAACAAGGTGGGAAAGCTTAACTACTGGAGAAGGCCGAGCTTGGAATAACCCACATGCTCAAACATGCAGACAATGATTCTTACACCTACAACAAGCCTAGTACTAATACATTAACCTGTTGGTGTTACAATTATTGACTGAGATAGGATTATCAGAAGAAAACATACATGAAATAAACAATGGTAAGAAAAATAGTTTCCTTAGCTTTAATCATCAATCACATATGAACACAACTATTTACTTTTCATCATTAAAGACAAGAACTATAAAAATATTGAATCAGATAACTTATCAATAGATTCAGAGGCTCTTACTCGTTACAACATCCATTCATGAGATAAAAATCAGAAATAATTCTTCTTTATATCCAATCACACACGTTTTTGATGAAAAAAATCAAACTTGTCTTTGATCTTGAAAAGGACTTCTCAATTAAGGTAGCTCCGACATAGTTCTTTACAAATACAAAAATGAGGGTCTTTTCCAAAACCCTCGACCTTTGCTAACAGGTCGATCCTCTTATTTATAACATATTATTAACTAAAAATAGTTATCAAAAGTGCAAGCTAAGTAAAAAAAAACATCGCCACATGGCGCTTTAATCGCTTAGTCTTCTAAGAGTCATCAAATGGTTTCACTTGAGTGGATGACTATTCTCGTACTCCGACCATTGGACGAAGAGATACTCACATGTGTTGGCATATGAAAATCTGTGTTGGTCCATCAGGGCCGAAAATATCTCCTTTATCTCTACTACTCGTGCTCAATACTTGACCATTCTATCACTTAACTACTGCAACAGGGTATGAGTCTTGATCGGGTGTTCCATGAACTGTTTCACTTGTGTCGATGCCATTTTTTCCACCATTGTTATCTCTGCATCCCACGATGAGTCTTGTTCGGCATGTAATTTGACTATGTCATGCAAGTCAACAAAGTCATCGGGTGTGCCTAATTCTGGGAGTTTGATGTCTTTCATCGCCCGATTGATCTCGGTCCAACTCTTTGTGCACTCGATCCATTTCTCTTGGATTTCCCGATGAGGTTCTTGGGCCATTTTTACCCAGTATTCGGTCGACTTATTTATGTGATCGATGTTGTTATCCCTTAGTACCCGAATGTCGTGCTCTTCAGCGTCTCAACCCTATTGAACGACGCTAATGTAATCTATCATTTCCACTACTTGGTGTGCTTTCTCATACCATATTTCCATATCTTTGCACGTCCCCAACGCCATGAGGGTGTCTTCTTGGAAATCGGTTATCATGTAGTGAAAAGGTGCCGCTCATTTGTGAATTTACTGTAGGCGTCTTGGAATTCGCTTCTCAAGAACATCGTGGCCTGTGTGGAGTCCTCGTAATATTTTGCCAAATTGCGTAGATGTTCCAACTCCTTCAACGCAGTATCCAAATCCTCTTCATCCCTTTTCTCTCTATCCAGGGTGGCATTTCTGATTTCCATCCCTGTGTCGATAAGCTCGGATGTCCTGGCATGCTCCATGCTAATTAATTTTTCCTCTGTGGTGATGAGGATGGAGCGATCTAGAGTAAGCATTATCTTATTGGTAGTTCTCTTCACGATGGATTTCCTCTTCTGGTCATAGGATATGGCTTGTATATTAGCAACCTCATTCACGGGTTCATGGATTTGTTGATCTCCCTAGGTAAGCATATTTCCCAGACTCCCAACGGTGTATATATGTTCAAGACTGGGTTCTTGAAACTCTTCCGTGTGTTTTGAAGGTTCGGACTCTGGTTGTTTCTCATCGGGAGGTAAAGTACCGGCTGAAATTGAAGCATCAAGGGCAGGCTCGGTACTTACTTGATAATCGGTTGTTGAGATGTCGATTTCCTGTTGTGGAACTTCTTCTTCTTGTTTGCTTCATCCTAGCTCGTCCTTTGGGCTATCCGCTTGGGTCTCCGGTACATCGAGTAGCTCAGTGTCTAAGACACTTTCAACCTCCTGGTCATTCTATTGAAGGCCTTGAATTTGAGCATCGAGAGTTGGGGAAGATTCCTTCTCGAGTTCCTTTTCCTCTGTGATCTGCATTGGAGTCACCAAGGACACCTCCGAACTCTCCTCATCATCATAGATTGTTATTAAGTCGTGGAGGGGGTTTTGTGCACTTTCTCTCCCTAATGTCCTTTTTATCTATGGCTGAGTTGAAACGTCCCTTGGTGATCCAGGTTATGGCATTGTAACTTCAGGTTTATCTAACTCGACGATTTCGTCAATTTGTATTAGCTCTGGGCCACTTGGACCTACCCGACTCTCAATTGAGTTTTCGGTAGGTACCCTTGCCATTTCCATGAGGTCTGGTTCCTTCCACAGCTGATCAATTACTCACTGTGCCTACTCCATTAGGATCAAACCCCTTTCCTGTGCCTCCGGTGTCATAGTCAGCCCCCTGTTCTGCACCTCTGTGGCCTCTATCACTCTAATTTCTTTCCTGGCTCTGAGGACCTCTTGAGCTGACTTCTCTATAGTTTTCACTTGTTCATCCATGATCATGGCCTTAAACCTAGTCATTTTCGGGTTGACCATCCTTTGCACCACCTTGTCCCAGTCCTAGGCGTTCTTTGTAAAGACTTCATCTTCGAACTTTTCGTGAACATATGACCAGCAAGACGACACCTGTGAAGCGTGTTGCATGACCAGGCCCTTTGGATCGTGCTTGCAGAATCTTCCTGTCGGGAATTTGAATTCGAGTTGGTTCATCCCTTATTGTTTGGATTGAGTGGTGTCATTTACCAAGTAGAACCCTACATGGAAACCATAGGGTATGAAAACTCATTTCTTTTCCTTGACCAGGGTGGCATTGTAGCCCTACAAGATGGTTTGATAACATATTTCTCCTACTACCAGCCGATCTGGGACATGAGCTAGTAGGAAATGTGGTGCTCTGGTGGCCCCGAACACCCTAATGTAGGTGGCATGCTCTTCCAAATACCAATGGCCAACCTTGGACATAATATTTTTGGCTACCTCTGATAGCCTTGTGCATTCCTTCTTAAAAAGAATAAAATAAATTCAAGAGATGAATTCATCGCAGATGAGAGAGTAGGATTTCTTATACCTGTTTTCCCATAACACGTTGAAGTAGACGTGGACCGGGAGTTCTGCAACATGCCAACTCAGATTCATGTCGACGAAGAAATTTTTGGCGCACATGACATCGAGCAAGTATGAAGCCATGTGGGGACTTTAACAAGAGGTGTATGCATAGTGCACTCGGGGCTCGAGTGTGGAGGCGGTTAAGGGTTGGGTATAGGCTATGCCTAGGCTTAGATGGAGCTAGGGGGGTGTTGAGGGGTTCTAAATCCATTTAACTCAATAGTAGGAACCAAACCTGCCACCAAGGCTCAATTAGACTCTGCAATGTTTAATGGTGGAATGGTTCTCCAGATCTTACGATCCGGCCAATTAATCGATGGGATTTACGTGGTGATTGACTGGACGTCTTCTTGTGAAAACTCCTCCTTCAGTTTGAACGTTCTCTTTTTTTATTTTCTCTTATAGGTGGGTCTGATACAAGATAAAAGATGGTATAAACCAACTATGTAACAAGGTGGGAAAGCTTAACTATTGGAGAAGGTCGAGATTGGTATAACCCATGTGCTCAAACATGCAGACAATTATTCTTACACCTACAACAAGCCTAGTACTAATACATTAACTTGATGGTGTTCCAATTATTCACCGAGATAAGATTATAAGAAGAAAACATACATGTAATAAACGATGGTAAGAAAAATAGTTTCTTTAGCTTTAATCATCAATCACATATTAACACAACGATTTACTTTTCATCATAAAAGATAAGAACTATAAAAATATTGAATCAAATATCTTATCAATAGATTCAGAGGCTCTTACTCATTACAACATCCATTCATGAGATAAAAATCAGAAATAATTCTTCTTTAGATCCAATCACACACGATTTTGATGAAAAAACTCAAACTTGTCTCTGGTCCTGAAAATGACTTCTCAATTAAGGTAGCTCCGAAATAGTTCTTTACAAATCCAAAAATGAGGGTCTTTGTCAAAACCCTCGACCTTTGCTAATAAGTTGATCCTCCTATTTATAGCATATTATTAACTAAAAATAGCTATCAAAAGTGAAAGCTAAGTAAAACAAAACATCGCCACATGGCACTTTAATCGCTCAGTCCTCTAAGAGTCATCAAATGGTTTCACTTCATTGGATGAGTCTTCTCGTACTCTGACCATTGGACGAAGAGATCCTTTCATGTGTTGGCATACATGAATCTGTGTTGGTCCAATGGGACCGAAAAGATCTCCTTTATCTCTACTGGTCATGCCCAATACTTGACCATTATATTACTTAACTGATGTAACATGGTCTGAGCCTTGATCGGGTGTTCCATGAACTGTTGCACTTGTCCCGACGCCATGTTTGCCACCTTTGTTATCTCTGCAGCCCACGATGAGTCTTGTTCGGCATGTAATTTGACTATTTCATGCAAGTCGACAAAGTCATCAGGTGTGCTGAATTCTGGGAGGTTGATGTCTCTCATTGCCCGGTTGATCTTGGTCCAACTCTTTTTGAACTCGACCCATTTTTCTTGGATTTATCGATGACGTTCTTGGGCCATTTTTAACCAGTATTCGGTCGACTTATTTATGCGATCGATGTTGTTATCCCTTAGTACCTGAATGTCGCGCTCTTCAACATCTCGACCCTATTGAACGATGCTAATGTAATCTATCATTTCCAGTGCTTGGTGTGCTTTCTCATACCATATTTCCATATCTTTGCACGTTGCCAGCGCCATGAGGATGTCTTCTTGGAAATCGGTTATTCCTGCAGTGAAAAAGTGTCGCTCATTTGTGAATTTACTGTAGGCATCTTGGAATTCGCTTATCAAGAACATCCAGGCCTGTGTGGAGTCCTGATAATATTTCGCCAAATTGCGTAGATGTTCCAACTCCTTCAGCGCAACGGCCAACTCTTCTTCATCCCTTTACTCTCTATCCAGGGTGGCATCTGTGATTGCCATCCCCGCGTCGAAAATCTCGGATGTCTTGGCATGCACCGTGCTAATCAATTTTTCCTCTGTGGTGATGAGGATGGAGTGATCCATAGTAAGCCTCCTCTTCTTGGTAGTTATCTTCACGATGAATTTCCTCTTCCGGTCATAGGAGATGGCTTGTATATCAACAACCTCATTCACGGGTTCAGGGATTTGATGATCTCCCTTGGTAAGCATATCTTCCAGGCTCCTGACGGTGTATATTTGTTCAAGACTAGGTTCTTGAACCTCTTCCGTGTGTTCCGAAGGTCCGACATCTGGTTGTTGCTCATCGAGAGGTAAAGTACCGACTGAAATTGAAGCATCAGGGGAAGGCTCAGTACTTACTTGATAATCGGTTGATGATATGTCGATTTCCTGCTGTGGAAATTCTTCTTCTTGTTCGCCCAACCCTAGCTCGTCCTTCGGGCTATCCACTTAGGTATCTGGTACATCTAGTAGCTCAATGTCTAAGACACTTTCGAACTTCTAGTCATTTTTGGAAGGCCTTGAATTTGAGCATCAGGAGCTGGGGAAGATGCCTTCTCAGGTTCCTTTTCCTCTGTGATCTACACTGGAGTCACCGAGGACACCTCCGAACCCTCCTCCTCATCATAGATTGTTATTAAGTCGTGGAGGGGGTTTGGTGCACTTGTTCTCCCTGATGTCCTTGCTATTTCTGGCTGAGATGAAACTTCCCTTGGTGATCCGACCTGTGACGTTGTAACTTCAATGTTATCTAACCTATTGATTTCGTCAATTTGTAATAGCTCTGGGCCACTTGGACTTACCCGACTCTCAATTAGGTTGTCGGCAGGGGCCCTTGCCATTTCCATGAGGTCTGGGTCATTTTGCAGCTGATCAATTACTCGTTGTGCCTGTTGCATTAGGATAAAACCCCTTCCCTGTGCCTCTGATTTCATAGTCAGTCCCCTGTTCTACACCTCTATGGCCTCTATCGCTCTGATTTCTTCCCTGGATCCGAGGGCCTCTTGAGACGACTGATCTATAGTTTTCTCCTGTTCATCCATGCTCATGGCCTTTAACCTGATCATTTTTGGGTCGACCATCCTTTGCACCATCTCGTCCCATTCCTGGGCGTTCTCTGTAAAGACTCCGTCTTCGAACTTGTCGTGATCATACGACCAACATGAAGACACATGTGAAGTGTGTTGCAGGACCAGTCCCTTTGGATCGTGCTTGTGGAATCTGCCTGTCAGGAATTTGAATTCGAGTTGGCTCAGACCTTCTTGTTTGTATTGAGCGATATCCTTTACCAAGTAGAACCCTACATGGAAACCATAGGGTATGAAATCTCATTTCTTTTCCTTGACCAGGGTGGGATTATATCCCTGCAAGATTTTTTTATAACCTATTTCTCCTACTACCAGTCGATCTGGGACATGAGCTAGTAGGAGATGCCGTGCTTCAGTGGCCCCAAACACCCTGATGTAGGTGGCATTCTCGTCCAAATAACAATGGCCTACCTTGGATATCATCTTTTTGGTTGCTATCGATAGCCTTGGGCATTCCTTCTTATCACAGATGACAGATTATAATTTATTTTACCTGTTTTCACATAGCATGTTGAAGTAGACGTGGACCGGGAGTTCTGCAACATGCTAGCTCAGATTCATGTCGGTGAAGACATTTCTAGAGCACATGACATCGAGAAAGTATGAAGCCATGTAAAATGTTGGTGATTCCCCTTCCTTCGGCGCCTGGGCCTGCTGCACACAGATGTTCAGTTTCTTGGAGATTATTGCTCCCCAGTTGAATCTCCATCAGACGATTGCAATTGTGTATGTCAAAGGCATCCATGCCTCTAAAAACCTGGAGCACTCGTTTTCTCTGTAAAATCGGTAGATGAGAGCCATCAGATAGACGTATGGATCCCTTAAATTGGTTGTCCCATACCAACCAATGCTCAGGTTGGTGCAATTCTTGTCCTCCCTCCACCATGAGGCCATCACATGACTGGTGTCATGGTGTTCATAGAATTTCACGACGAATTCTGTGTTTAGCCGCTCCTCTGGGTCTCTGAGTTTGTAATACTTCTGTACTTCTACCGGAAGGAAAAATCCGACACGCCCACCATTGTCATCATTGAATAAACACTTATGTGTGTCTATGTGGTCGATGAGCCATTTCAGGACCTCTATGCAGGGGAAAATGGGGGTTTTGCTTTCCACCATATGTAGGTACGACCGTCGGATGTTTGGGAGAACCTGGTCATCGAGCACTCTTGCGCCTGGATCACTATGTGGGACATATTTTGGGTATTCCTCTGAGATGATCTTGTTAAAGAGTTATCCCCAATGTGGGAGTGCCATCTTGGACCCGATGCTTGCCTCAATATCGCCAAAGGTTGGAGGTTGGATGAAAACTTTCTTCGTTGTTGTCTTAACGATAGGTTCCGGCCTCGAGACGTATTCCAATTCCTTTGCAATGCCTGGAGAAGAGCCTTCACCTACCTCTGGTTCTTTCATCTTCGATGCTCTTGGTGAGCGTCTTGTGGTTGGCTTTCTCGGTGGCATTGTTCCTGCAACTTGAAAAAAAATTGAGGGACTGTGTAAAACAAGAAACTCACCTATAAAAATTACAGGCTACGAATTTACAGACTCGGATACATACCTCTGAAGCTTGTTAAAACCTGGTTATTGTGACAATCACAATGTCGATACATCCTTCGAGTTGATTGTCTTTCTCCTTCAGATGCTCTGAAATTCTTTTACGCGTAGAATTATTTCGTTTGCAACGACTCAAGAGATTTTAAATAGGAAAGATCTTATTGTGTCGCATTAGCCATTCAATCCGGGTTATGAGTGAATTTTTTAATATATATGTCGTTGAATATCTAGAACTTAAATTCATCATGGGTTGACGACGGAGGCACGGGTGGTGGTGTGGTCTATCGGTAATTTTAAATGGTTGTTTTGATTGGCGCACGAGGTAGAAAATAATGTAGGATCAAGTATTAATTAGATCCTTAAATGCTCAAAATTCGATCGTATCTAATGCTAAAACGTCCTATCGTGTCGCTCTCTCAGTGGGTGGATCGGGGATCGAGGGTGTGCTATGAACGTTTTTTGTTGATAACCTCCTGCAAAAAGTTTTGACGCCGATTGATTTTACCATACATTGCTGACGTGAAACGCTTACTCGGAGGTGTGACTCATACTTAGGGAGCCAAGGATAACTCGGAACAACACTAGACCATATGACCCTCTTACCTGGTAAAGACACATGGCATTGAAGACCAGTGACTTAATTTGCTTGTATTAATCAAAGTCAGGATTTTCCTTATTTTATTCATTCTAAAGAAAACCTTAGCTTGTCGATGTTGAAAAGTGCCCAGGATCGACTATCGGCGCTAAACCTATCAAAGCGCTTTCGGATCGGCTTGCTTGAATTAGTATCGATGCTGAAAACGCATCGGGGATTGGTGATCGGGAATAACTTTTATCGTGGTCAGAATGTTTATTGCGATCCTTCTAGGTTTTCACTGATTTCGATAAGCGCGTTGGGCATCGACTATCGGCGATGTCTTTCTGTTCTTCGTTAAAGCCTGTCCCACACCGTATTTTACTAATGTCGAAGGGGAAACGACTATCGGTGATATATTTATGCACAAACAAAAATTTCCTTTTGTCAATGCCGATGGAGATTGGCACTCGACGAATGAGGTTTTCCGAGTGGTTCTTTTTCCTTCTTTGAATTCCTTCCGATGTCGACCCTAATCACGTTTGGTGCAGTGTTTGGTTGTCGATTCTTTATTTAGGTGTTTAAGGTATTTTAATCATAAGGTTTCATAAGTTCAAGTCAACCTGAATAGGTGACGAGAATCATGAAAAATAAGCAAAGACAAAACATTTACTAAAAATGAAATCGAATCAGACAGTGCAAAAGATCAAGTGGTACCCAAAAAAGTAAAAAATTGACAAAGACTTTTTTAGGGTGTGTTGAGTGCTCAAAAAATGGTGACTTACTGGGAGACAGAAGAATCTATGTTCCTACCTCGGGCTCAGCTGATGAAAAAGCCGGTTAAGAGCTTAACTGGTTTTTATCGGAGCCTCTTTTATCCTTGCATTTGAAATTCCCCGCTTGATGCATCTGGGCCTGCCTATGGGGTTTTCAACCTTATTGCACCTTTGTTTCCTGTAACCCTGACTACACCTCCTTTGACAAGAGTCAAGTAAAGCATTCATCGGCCCTAGGCATTTTATTTATCCTTATTCACTTGCTATGGTGTTGCTCTGCTTCCAGCGAGCGTCCATAGCCTCGACAAAGTCACCCCAACGTCACAGACCTTTCTCCGCTGCTAGCAAGCATCCATAGCCCCGACAGAGTTATCTTCATACCCTCTTATACTGTGCCCTCATCTGATATAGTTTATTTTATTTCGACAGAATCCCCTGAGTGAGTGGAAGAGGAGGGCATCTATTATTTGCAAAATGAGATGGTCAAGGTGAATGTTTGATAGCTCTATATTTGAGGTACATGTAGTCCTTTCCAGCTTACAACCTTTCCCTTAAGGTTTTACCATACCACCAAACAGACACTTCATCATTTTTCCAAGGTTGTTCATCTATAGGTTAGATAGAAAACCCTTTAAAACAACCACAGGTCTCCCAACGCTTCTTGTGTTGTATGTGAACGATGAGTCAGGATTTTTTTTTGTCATATTACATGAATTGAGGTTAACCACTGACTTGCTAAACACAATCTTCAAAAGCGCAGAAGTACTATAGCAAGAAAAAAAACAAAAATGCATTCCACAATCGACCTACCCTACAACAAAACATCGTGAAAACAGACACACACACACAATTTATTTATTTTTCTTAATGAAAATATTGTTTTAGGGCTTGGCCATTCATCGGGAGGGCGTAAGGTTCCCCCTTCATATTCTGCAACTGATACGTGCCTACCCCAATCTTCTCAGCCACCTGGAAAGGTCCGAGCCATAGATTCTGAAACTTAGAATGTTTTCCTTTCGGCTCATTTGCTCTGTCCCATTTTAGGACTAAGTCTCCCACTTCAAAATTCTTCTCTTTAGCCTTATGATTATCAAACCACCTTTTAACTAGTTGTTGATGAGCTATGAACTTTGATTTTTATTTCTCCCTTTCTTCTTCCAGCATGAGGAGGGTATCAATTATTTTTTCTATGACTGATGAGGGTTGTCCTCTAGAATTCTGAGCAAGTTGGACAGATGAAAGATATATCCCTTTCTGTAGAATGGCTTCATGTCCGTATACCAGAAAGTATGGGGAATTTCCTATAGCTTCCTTGGGTGTTACTCTATCAACCCATAAAGCGTTACGGAGTGAACTGTGCCAGTTCCTCTGATTGTCTGCAACTGTTTTCTTTAATATCCTCACTGGGTTCTTATTGGTTGATTCTGCCACTTCGTTCCCCTGTGGATAGTAGTTTGCAGAGTATTTGATTATGATTCCTTTATATAGAGAAAACTATGTCAATAGGGTGGAATAAAAGTAAGAAGAATTATCAAAAACAAGGACGGAAAGCACATTGAACCTTGTGATCAGTTGTTGTTCTATGAATTGGATCACCACCTTTTCATTTACATGAGTCAGCGAGATGGCCTCTACCCATTTCGTGAAATAGTCTATGGAATTTAGTATGTATCTATGTTGTTTTGAAGAACTCGATGTAATTTCTCCTATGATATCTAACCCCCATTTCTCGAATGGCCTAGAAATGACCACAGGTTGGAGCGAGACAACTACTCTCTTTTCCCTCCACGTGCTTATTTGACAAGTTTTACAGTTCCTAGTGTATGTGTGAGCGTCCTTGAACAAAGTAGGACAATAATATCCAACTCTCATTATTTTATGATCAGTGGTGTTTCCTACGAAATGTCCACCGGCAATACCATCACGGAGCTCCTTCAGAACTTTGTTTGCATCTTCACGTTCGAGACATATTAAAAGTACCCCATCATAATTAACACAGAAGAGCATCGAATTTATGAGGCGATATTGTGTTGATTTTAACCTAAGGGCTCTACTTTCCCTAGGATTTAGGTTTTCTGGGCAAGTTCCATGATGAAGGAGATAAGTCAATTTCCATACCAAGACTCTTTCCATGGGTAGATGTATGAAGCTTCACCACACCATAATTCCAATTCATTCTCCCATCTGGGGTCCTCATTTACTTGGTCCTTGGCTTCAGCTGCCAGTTTGCATAACCCTTGTCCCTTAACCAGTTTAGCAGGTTTTATATCTAGATCAAATTATTGCACTACTGCCATCCAGTTTCCTATTCTTTCGCCCATCTCCTGTTGGGTAAATAGGGATCAGACCATAGGGTGAGGCACGAAGACCTTGGTATGGTTCTTTAGGATGTAATATCTGAAGTGTTTCACTGCCTTATATATTGCATAAGCTTGCTTGTCTATAGAAGGGTAATTTAGTTCAGCCCCTTGGAGATTAGTGCTCATGAATGATACCAGGGCCTCGTTGTTGTCATCATCCTTCTGAGTCAATACTGCAGCTAACGATTGGTAGGAGGAGAAAGTATAGAGGAAGAAATATTTGCTAAAATTGAGACTTCGCAACAGTGGGGCTTGAGATATTGCAGTTTTAATATTGTTGAAAGAACTTTTTTCGTTCATCATCCCATTTAAATTCAGCATCTTTACAGATCATTTTTTGTAAGGGTTTGATCATTTTAGTGAAATCGGAGGTGAATTTCCTCACAAAATTGATTTTCCCAAAGAAGGATTTCATAGCCTTTTTGTTGTGGGGTAATGGAAGCTGAGATATAGCCCTAATATGTGCTAGGTCTATGTGAATTCCTGCCTGAGATATAATATGACCTAGCAATTTACCTTCCTCGACACCAAAAATAGTTTTCTTAGGGTTTAAGGATATACCGTATTTCCTACACTTTTCAAAAATCTAGGTTAAGTGTTGGATGTGATCTTCTCTGTTCTTTGAATACACGGTCACGTTGTCCAAATAGAATACTACAAACTTGTTGATTAGTCCCTGAAACGCTACATCCATGGCCATTTGGAAGGTCGAACCTGCATTGATTAACTCAAAGGGAATACGTTTATAAGCGAAGGTTCTCCACTTGGTTTGGAAGGTAGTCTTCAAATGGTCTTCCTCTGAAACTAGAACTTGGTTGTAACCTGAAAAACCGTCCAACAGGGAGAAAATCTATGAGCTAGACACGGTCTGCAAGAGTTGCTCCATTGGAGGGACCGGGTAGTTGTCCTTTTCTAAAGCTCTGTTGAGGTTTCTGAAATCTACACATAGGCGGATCTCCCCAGAGTTTTTTCTCANACAAGAACCAAATTTACTACCCATGCAAAGTGTCTAACCTGGAAGATAATCTTAGCAGCTAGTAATTTTTTTAACTCCTGACACAAGAGAGGTTACAGGGATGGGTGGTACTTACGGAGCTTCTGTTGGAAGGGTTTCACTTCAAGATTTAACAGGATAGTTTGTTGAATGATACGAGTATCATAAGCTTTCAGATCTCAGTAGGACCATGCAAATACATCTTGATATTGCCTGAAAAGTTTGAGATAGACCTTCCTTTCCTCTTTAGATACTGTCTTGACGAGATTTATATTCTCGAGGTTTTCCGAGGTTTCTAGATTATAGTTTCATGCATGGAACATATACTCCCCGTCTTCGTGTTCGTTGACCCTTTGAATCTTTCCCTTAAGTCAAACATATTTTCTAAATTGGCTACCTCTTTCGGTATCATGTGAGACCTTGGTTTGTTAGTTGGTTGATCTGTATGAGGATCGATCTCTGCTAATTGCTCCTGAAATACTTCATCGTCAATAGCCAAGTCTTTAAAATTATCCTGATTGGTCAAAAAGTTTATGATCTGTTCATCTCCTTCAAAGACCTTCCAATTAGAAATATTATTGGGCACTGATGGTTTGTAGAGTAGCTCCACAGTAAACTGAGAGGCTTCATAGTCTTCTAGAGGTGATATCCTTGAGGGAGCAGTGGCCAGAGAATCAACAAGAGTGTTCATTTTTCTAGGGATCACTGTAATGTTGAAGGCTTCAAAATGTTATATTATTCTGTGCACTTCCTGTTGGTAATTCCTCAGGTGGGGAGATTTGAAATGTATAGTGTTCCTTACTTGTCTAGCGATGATTTCAGAATCTCCGAAAACCTTCAATTCTTTAACTTTTAAGTCTATGGTTTTCATTATCCCTTGTACTAGAGCTTCATACTCGGCGGTGTTATTTGTGCATTCAAATTCTAGTCTACAGGACAATAAATTTCGTTTACCTTTTGGGTCAATGAGCATGCACCCTGCCCCTGACCCTTCTTGCGATTTAGATCCACCAAAGTATAAGGTTCACATTTGTGAGCGAAAACTGCCAGCTTCCTTTCTTATACCACTTTCCTCCTTTCCTTCTATCTGTATCGTGATTTCTAACACCGGTTCCTGACACAAGAGGGTTTTCCCTGCCGTTGTTCGCAAATTTTCTTGAAAACTTACTTCAGAGTTTTGAGTAAGAGGGACATCAGATGAGAGGGGGGAGAAATTCCCGAAATCAGAATCACATGAATAATTTCCTAGCACGGGAAAATTTGTCAATGAGGGCTCGTTAAGGGTTTCCAGGTCGGTGACCATGTGTTTTAGATATCTTTCCCTATCGATTATGATCATATTTGTGTGTCCCTTTAATGGAAGCCAAAGGTGAGCTCAGTCTATACTAAAGTATCTGTTTAACTTCTCAAACCAATCTCGACTCAGTAGCAATCCATAGGCTTCTGGGATATCTACTACAATGACGTCAATTACTTGAACAAATTTAGGGTGTGTCACTATTCTGATCATCACATCTTTGAGCTCTCCCATAACCTTCACCTAGGTTCTGTCTAGTTGTATTACATGTTTGTCGCTTTTGAGAGGGATTATGTTTAATTTTTTGCAAATAGACAATGGCATAACATTGGAGGGCGCTCCTGAGTCAACCAAACAATTATGGAGGTTTTTGTTGAAGACTTCAAATGTCAAAAGGAATGATGGGAAAAAAGGTTTTCCCTTCTTATCTTCAGAGCAGGTGTTCATAGTTGGTTTATTTCTTAGATCTGTGGAAATTAGATTTTCTCCTTGGTCAATGCTTACTATAGGATTTTCTATTGATTTCAATGCTTGTAACAAAAAGTCCCTTTGTTGAGGGATTTTACACATGTCCATGACCGATATATTTGCCTTCAAATTTTTCAAGTCTTATACTATGTTGTAGTCTAGCTTGGGCGATTCTCGTGTATGGATGTTTATAGGATTTCTTCGGGGAACAAAAGGTGCTTTCGGGTGATCGGGAGTTGGTTTCCCCCCCGCAGTTTGGGTCAATGTAAGTTCATTTGAGACATGTTGACCCCTACTTTGTGTTTTCAAATCCAAGACTTTTGTGGGTGGTTATTGAGCCTCAAATAGGTCATCGGAAGGCATTGGTAGGTCAAGGTCCCATATGAACATGGTTGTTTCTTCTGGTGGATCAACTTCTTCGTGATCAACAATATTCATAAGTGAGTCCCTTGATTGTTCGGTTAGGGAAACCTCATCTAGAAACTGGTTGGCCATCGAATTCATGGCATGCACCCATTGTGGGCAGTCTCTTTCAGAGTGTTTCTCTTGGTGATAGGTACAGAAAGAGTCGGATGCTACATTTCCCAGATCAATGTTTAAGTTGGTTGGGGGGGTTCAATTGCTTTGAAAGGTGGGTTTATTTTAAAAAATGGTTTATAGGGCCTCTGGCCTTGGTTTCCTTCCCATGCACTTCTCTTCATGTCTATGATTGTTTTCGACAACTTCTTAACCATGCGTTATAGGTCTTCTATGTCTTTGATTCCCTTTTCGGGGCCTTGTACTATTTGTTTCCCTGGGGGTCTAGTCAACAGGAGTCCTCTCCTGGGAGGAGTTTGAACTTCCTTTCTAACCAATGAGACCTGGCCTTCTTTACATCCCTTCATTTGGAACTCTATTTTTTTGGCTTCTTCAAAATTCTCAGCTAAGGTTTTTTTTGGCATCCCTCTTCACAAACATGGAAATAGAAGACTTAGAATATACTTCGATTTGCAACTACTGAGTTGGTTTAGCTTCGGTTGAAATTTGTTTAGGATAGTGGTGAACCATTGATTAAAGTCTTTAACCTTCTCCTTTGAACTCATGGTGGTGGCGAAAAACTTGGCTATCAAATCTCCTCTAGTGGTTTCTTCTACAAATTTATCTAGAAAATCCTTTTGAAACTTCGTCCAACTGGTTATGGATCCTACAAGTAAGTTAAAATACCATGTGGAGGCCGAATTCTCAAAAGTATAGGGGAAAATCTTGCATACTACGTCTTCATTTTGAACATTCATCAGTCTGATAGCTAGTATGAATTTTTTGATATGGTCTTCAGGCAATCCTGAGGTTTCAGGGTCAAATTTAAGAAGTAGCTTCTTTGGGTGTTGGGGAAGGTTATGTACTCGCCTAGGGATGGTGAGCGAATCTCTAGACAACCAAGGTTGATTATTCTAAGGTGGGTTTCCCCTTTCTTCATTATGATCATTGGTATCTTCCATGTTGTCTGACCTCGAAGCTCAGCATTTTGAGTTAAACCCTTCCTCGTCGAAAAATTTGTCGGGCTCCGAACAGTGACTAGACGGTGTTTCGGGGATTAGATTGAGAGGATGTTCGATTTCAGTGAGGGAGAAATCTATCAGGTCTTCTACCTTGTGCACAAAAAACTAGTCGGGGGTGTCGACCACTTGTATACTTACTTGTTTTCTACGAGGAAGTAACAGAGCTAAGGGCAGTGCTCTGATTTGTTGGGCGTAAGCTCTTATGATTCTTCGGAATTGGTTGAACTCCTCGTGAGGGAGAGCATAAGGTATTTCAAGGAATATATTTTCTTCCTCTTATTGGGGTGATTTAATCTTTTCAGGAGTACTTAGTGTGTGTGGGCTCTCTTGGGAATGACTAGCCATGCATGTGGGTTGTTTTGAATCTACAGGCTGTGTGAAATATTGTGTAAAAAATATTGTCAGCCATTCATTCTTCAGGCCCTCCTTCTAGCGCCATTTCTGTTGAGGGGTATTAAATCCATTTAACTCAAAAGTAGGAACCAAAATTGCCACCGAGGCCCAATTAGACTCTACAAAGTTTAATGGTGGAATGGTTCTCCAGATCTTACGATCCGACCAATTAATCGATGGGTTTTACGTGGTGATTGACAAGATGTCTTCTTGCGAAAACTCCTCCTTCAGTTTGAACGTTCTCTTTTTGTATTTTCTCTTATAGGTGGGACTGATACAAGATAAAAGCTGGTATAAACCAACTGGATAACAAGGTGGGAAATCTTAACTACTAGATAAGGCTGAGCTTGGGATAACCCACGTGCTCAAACATGTAGACAATGATTCTTACACCTACAACAAGCCTAGTACTAATACATTAACCTGTTGGTGTTCCAATTATTGACTAAGATAATATTATCATAAGAAAAAATACATGTAATAAACGATGGTAAGGAAAATAGTTTCCTTAGATTTAATCATCAATCACATATTAACACAATGATTTACTTTTCATCATTAAAGACAAGAACTATAAAAATATTGAATCAGATAACTTATCAACAGATTTAGAGGCTCTTGCTCATTACAACATCCATTCATGACATAAAAATAAGAAACAATTCTTCTTTAGATCCAATCACACACGCTTTTGATGAAAAAACTCAAACTTGTCTCTGGTCCTGAAAATGAATTCTCAATTAAGGTAGCTCCGAAATAGTTCTTTACAAATCCAAAAATGAGGGTCTTTTCCAAAACCCTCGACCTTTTCTAACAAGTCGATACTCCTATTTATAACATATTATTAACTAAAAATAGCTATCAAATGTGCAAGCTAAGTAAAAAAAAACATCCCCACATGGTGCTTTAATCGCTCAGTCTTCTAAGAGTCATCAAATGGTTTCACTTGAGTGGATGACTCTTCTTGTACTCTGACCATTGGACGAAGAGATTCTCGCATGTGTTGGCATACGTGAATCTGTATTGGTCCATTCGGGATGAAAATATCTCCTTTATCTCTACTGCTCGTGCCCGATACTTGACCATTCTATCACTTAACTATTGTAACACGGTTCGAGCTTTGATCGGGTGTTCCATGAAATGTTTCACTTGTCCTGGTGCCATGTTTGCCACCTTTTCTATCTCTGCAGCCCATGATGAGTCTTGTTCGGCATGTAATTTGACTATGTCATGCAAGTCGATAAAGTCATCAAGTGTGCAAAATTATGGGAGGTCGATGTCTCTCTTCACCCGGTTGATCTTGGTCCAACTCTTTTCTCACTCGGTCCATTTCTCTTGGATTTCCCAATGATGTTCTTGGGCCATTTTTACCCAGTATTTGACTGAATTATTTATGCGATCAAGGTTGCTATCCCTTAGTAACCGAATTTCGTGCTCTTCGGCATCTCGACCCTGTTGAATGACGCTAATGTAATCTATCCTTGCCACTTCTTGGTGGGATTTCTCATACCATCTTTCATATATTTTCACGTCACCATCACCATGAGGGTGTATTCTTGGAAATCGATTATTCCTGCAGTGAACAGGTGCCGCTCATTTGTGAATTTATTGTAGGCGTCTTGGAATTTGCTTCTCAAGAACACTGTGGCATGTGTGGAGTCCTGATAATATTTCTCCAAATGGCGTAGATGTTCCAACTCCTTCAGTGCAGTGACCAACTCCTCTTCATCCCTTTTCTCTCTATCTAGGGTGGCATCTTTGATTTTCATCCCTGCACCGATAAGCTCAGTTGTATTGACATGCTCCATGCTAATCCGTTTTGCCTCTGTGGTGATGAGGATGGAGTGATCCAGAGTAAGCCTCCTCTTATTGGTAGTTCTCTTCACGATGGATTTCCTCTTTAGGTCATAGGAGATGGCTTGTATATCAACAATCTCATTCACGGGTTTAGGGATTTGGTGATCTCCCCAGGTAAGCATATTTCCCAGGCTCTCGACGGTGTATATCTATTCAAGACTGGGTTCTTGAACCTCTTCCGTGTGTTTCGAAGGTTCGACCTCTAGTTTTTGCTCATCGGGAGATAAAGCACCAACTGAAATTGAAGCATCAGGGGTAGGCTCAGTACTTACTTGATAATTAGTTGTTGAGATGTCGATTTCCTGCTATGTAACTTCTTATTCTTGTTCGTTCAACCCTAGCTCATCCTTCGGTCTATCCGCTTGGGTCTATGGTACATCGAGTAGCTCAGTGTCTAAGACACTTTCAACCTCATGGTCATTCTGTGGAAGGCCTTGAATTTGAGAATTGGGAGCTGGGGAAGATGCCTTCTCGGGTTCCTTTTCCTCTGTGATCTGCACCGGAGTCACCAAGGACAGCTCCAAACTCTCCTCATCATCATAGATTTTTATTAAGTCGTTGAGGGGGTTTGGTGCACTTTCTCTCCCTTAACTCCTTACTATCTATGGTTGCGCTGAAACATCCCCTGGTGATCCGACCTGTGGCATTGTAACCTCAGGTTTATCTAACCCGACGATTTCGTCAATTCGTATTAGCTCTGGGCCACTTGGACCTACCCGGCTCTCAACTGGGTTGTCGGCAGGGACCCTTACCATTTCCACGAGGTCTGGGTCTTTCCGTAGCTAATCAATTACTCGATGCACCTATTCCATTAGGATCAAACCCCTTGCCTGTGCCAATGGTGTCATAGTCGGTCCCCTGTTCTGCACCTCTGTGGCCTCTACCACTCTAATTTCTTCTCTGGCTATGAGGGCCTCTTGATGCAACTTCTCTATAGTTGTCACCTATTCATCCATACTCATGGCCTTGAACCTTGTCATTTTTGAGTCGACCATCCTTTGCAGCACCTCATCCCAGTCCTGGGCATTCTCTATAAAGACTTCGTCTTTGAATTGCGAAATCTGCTCGTCGGGAATTTGAATTCGAGTTGGCTCAGCCCTTCTTGTTTGGATTGAGCAATGTCCTTTACCAAGTAGAGACCTACATGGAAACCATAGGGTATGAAGTCCCTTTACTTGTGCTTGACCAGGGTGGCGTTGTAGCCCTGAAAGATGGTTTGATAACATATTTATCCTACTACCAGTCGGTCTGGGACATGAGTTGGTAGGAGATGTGGTGCTCCGGTGGCCGTGAACACCCTGATGTAGGTGGCATGCTCATCCAAATACCAATGGCCTACCTTGGATATCATCTTTTTGGTTGTCACTGGTAGCCTTGGGCATTCCTTCTTAAAAATAATAACATAAATTCATGCGATGAATTCATCACAGATGAGAGAGTAGGATTTATTATAGTTTTTTTCCCATAGCACGTTGAAGTAGACGTGGAACGGGAGTTCTGCAACATGTCAACTCATATTCATGCCGATGAAGACGTTTCCGGTGCACATGACATTGAGAAAGTATGAATCCATGTAAAACGTTGGTGTTTCCCCTTCCTTCAGTGCCTGGGCCTGCTGCACACAAATGCTCAGTTGCTTGGATATTATTGCTCACCATTTGAAGCTGCATTTGGTGATCGCAACTGTGTATGCAAAAGGCATCCATGCTTATGAAAAACTAGAGCAATCTTTCTCTCCGTACAATCGACAGATGAGAGCCATAATATAGATGTATCGCTCCCTTAAATTAGTTGTCCCATACCAACCAGTGCTCCAGTTTGTGAAATTATTTTCCTCCCTCCACCATGAGGCCATCACCCAGTTGGTGTCGTGGCATTCGTAGAATTTCACGACGAAGTCTATGTTTAGCCGCTCCTCTGGGTCTATGAGTTTGTAATACTTTTGAAATTCTACCAGGGGAAAACTTCGACACACCCATCTCATCATTGATTAAACACTTATGTGTGTCTGTGTGGTCGATGAGCCATTTCAGGACGTCTATGCAGGGGAAAATGGGGGTTCTTCTTTCCACCATATGTAAGTACGACCATCGGATGTTCGAGAACACCTGGTCGTCAAGCGCTCTTGCATCTGGATCACTATGTGGGACATATTATGGGTATTCCTCCCGAATGATCTTGTTAAAGAGTTCTCCCCAATGTGGGAGCACCATCTTGGGCCTGGTGCTTGCCTCAGTATCTCCAAAGTTTGAAGGTTGGATGAAAAATTTCTTCGTTTCTATCTTAACGACAGGTTCCGGCCTCGGGACGTATTCTAATTGCTTTTCGATCCCTAGAGAAGAGTCTTCGCCTACCTCTGGTTCTTTCAGCTTCGGTGCTCTCGGCGAGTGTCTGGTGGTTGGATTTATCGGCGACATCATTCCTGCAACTTAAACAAAATTTGAGGGATTGTTAAAAATGAGAAACTCACATATAAAAATTACATCCAGCGAATTTATAGACTCAGATACATACCTCTGAAGTTTGTTAAAACCTGGTTATTTTGACAATCATGGGATCGATACAGCCTTCAAGTTTATTTTCTTTCTCCTTCGGATGATTCAGAATTCTTTTACGCATAGAATCATTTCGTTTACAACAACTCAAGAGATTTTAAACATGAAATATCTTACCATGTCGCATCAGCCATTCAATTCGGGTTATGAGTGATTTTTTTAATAAATCTGTCATCAAATATTTAGAACTTAAATTCATTGTGGGTTGATGGTGGAGGCGCGGGTGGTGATGTGGTCTATCGATGATTTGAAACGGTTGTTTTGACTGACACGCGAGGTAGAAACTAATGTAGGATCGGGTATTAATTAGCTCCTTAAATGCTCAAAATATGATTGTATCTAATTCTAAAACATCCCATCGTGTCACTCTCTCAGTGGGTGGATCGAGGATCGGGGGTGTGCTATGAAATTTTTTTCTCGATAACCTCCTGCAAAAAGTTTCGATGTCGATTGATTTTACTATACATTGTTGACGCGACAACGCTTAATAGAAGGTGTGATTTGGACCTAGGGATCCAATGATAACTCGGGACAACACTAGACCGTACAACCCTTTTACCTAGTAATTACATGTGGCGTTGAATACCGATGACTTAATTCACTTGTATTAATTGGAGTCGGGATTTTCCTTAAATTATTTGTTCTAAAGAAAACCTTAGCTTGTCGATGCCAAAAAGTGACCAGGATCGGCTATCGGCGATAAACCTATCAAAGCGCTTTCATATCGACTCCCTTGAATTAGTCTCGATGTCAAAAATGCATCGGGGGTGATCGGGAATAAATTTTATCGCGATCAGAATCTTTGTTATGATCCTTCTAGGTTTTCACTGATTCCGATAAGCGCGTCGTGCATCATCTATCGACGATGTCTTTTCGTTCTTTGTTAAAGCTTGTCCCATACCATTTTTTATCGATGCCGAAGGGGAAACGACTATCGTCGATATATTTATGTGCAAACCAAAAATTCCTTTTGTCGATGCCGATGGATATCGACGCTCGACAACTGAGGTTTTTTGAGTGGTTATTTTTCCTTCTTTGAATTCCTTCCGATGTAGAACCTGATCGCGTTCAATGCAGTGTTTGGTTGACGATTATTTATTCAAGTTTTTAAGGTATTTTAGTCATGAGGTTTCTTAAGTTCAAGACAACCTGAATAGGTGATGAGAGTCATGAAAAATAAGCAAAGACAAAACCTTTACTAAAAATGAAATCGAATTAGACAATGCAGAAGATCAAGTGGTACCCAAAAAAGTAAAAATTTGTCAAAGGATTTTTTAGGGTGTGTTGAGTGCTCAATAGGGGGTCTAGGTCATGGTCTAAATCTAGCTCTATCTCTATGTCGTGGTCTAGGTCATGGTCTAGGTCTATGTCATGGTCATTGTATAGGTCTAGGTCTAGGTCTAGGTCTAGGTCTTTCCATGTCTAGGTCTTGTTATGTCTAGTTCTAGGTCTATGTCTAGGTCTTGACATGTCTAGGTCAAGGCCATTTATTTCCTTGTGATGTAGGGAGGGGGGGTGTAGAGAGAGGAAAAAAGAGAGTGTGAGAGGAGGAGAGGGGAATATAAAG